>JAJOZX010004489.1:227500-262500 GCA_023014485.1 Bathynomus jamesi
AACCATCTAGAGTTGTTAAGGGGACTAGGCTTCAGTTTCTCTAGGCTTCCGTTAACATATCCTTTTCTTATGGCCCCAATTATTCTGAACATGTATTGTTGATCATTACTTAAATCTTCTATGAGCTCATCTGTGAGAACTGGGATGCTATCGGCCCCATCCGTAATTGGGGAGAACTTTACCATAGGCATCTCATGTCAAGTCTTAAGAGCATTACCAATAGATCCACTGAATGATCTTGGCTCAGTTGTTTTCCCGTCGTATCGCTCAAACAGATGCCTTAAGGGAACTTCATTTGTATGTAACATACAAATGCTCCATTGCCATGGTCGGTTCAGCTTCTGCTCGATGATATGGATTATGCCACCTTTAGACCCAGTGTTGACATTCGTAATGTCGCACCCTATCACCTGCTTCTGCTATCGTTTCAAGAATATCATTATTTGTCAATTTTGCAGATGGTCCGGTAGCACAGACCCTGATTTTACTGGAACCCTGCATTGTTTGTTATAAGTATAAGGCAACTTTTTACATGTTTTGAAAGCTTATATCACCCCATTCAAGAATCCATCGGGTGTACACCTGACCCCCGTTTGGTTTTTTCAATATGGTCGCCATTTTCCAAGATGGCCGGCGAAACTGAAAAATCCCATATCCTGGTCAATACTTGATGGATTTTGATGATCTTGGTGTCATTTCTAGGGGTTTTAAGGATGAGTCGATCTGGAGGGGTTGCAGATACTTTGGGAGTCGTTTCGACCTACATTCGTCAACACTCAAGGTCATTGGAGGTCAAACGCCGCACGAAATAAGGAATATCCCATATCCCGGGCAGTCGTGGAGATATTTTGGTGATCATACTGTCGTTTTTATGGTTTTGGGCGAGATTCAGTAGTTCTATAGGGTTTAAAATGAAATCAGGGATTATTTTCACCATGGTAAGGTGAATTCCAATATGTCTAATTATTCCTCTTATTTTTTTCAGGTTGTTGAGATTATTGGCCTCTTCTTCGTTCGATCTATGACGTGGTTACCTGAAGAAGTCTTAGATGCATTTATGAGAGGAGAGGGTTCTATGCACCACATGGATGGACTCTGGAATGAGGTACCAACCGACCAGTTCCTGGAGAGTCCCTGGATGCGTCGTGGGAAGAGCCCTAGTGGTGTCATTGGTAACACCCAAAATCCACATGTGATGGCCACGTGGGTATACAGCTTCAATGCTCGTGTGAGTCTGACTGCTGACCTCCTAGATATGAGTGAGCACCTAGCTAGAAACATTCCATCTGTACCACAAAGAGGAGGCAGGAGGTCGCATCAAACGTGATGGAGAAGATCGCCAATCACTTCATGATTCCCTTTCTAAGTGCATGAACCCAATGGACCCAGAGTCACATCCAGCAGGCAACTTATACAATATTCAAGCAGGGCAGCTTGCATCTCCAGATGCCAATGCCGATAGAGCTGTTAGTATTGGAAAGACGCAACTGGCACAGTACGAGTCATCATGGCCACGAGGCTTTTATGGCATCATTTCCAAACATGTCATCACCTTTGCAAGTAAAACGAAACATATCAAGGTAGGTGCCCACTTGGTTACGGACTAAGAAGCGATTTATGCACGCGTCATCGGTTTGCTGATGAGCGAACGCGAACTTGACTTGACCTATGTATTCTCAATAGAGCTTGCAGCATACCCACCCGCACTGTTCCAATCAGATGGCTTAATGAGAAGTGCAGCTAAGTCCGCATTGAAGCAGAACTTGGGAGTGGAAACATCCTCTCGAACATGGGGTCGACCAACAGTTGTTATGATGGATGTGTCAGCTGTTTTGTGAACAGTCTACTGCCCTGCTAGTAGCACAGTTGCTACATTTATCCAAACCTTCAAAGTATGGCTACCGAAACATCTTTCTCATGCATCTGTAGTACTAGCTTTTGATCGCTGCTATGATTTCTCTCCGAAATCAAGCACTCGGGCAATGAGAAGCAAGAGCAGCAGAGTTCACAAACTGGACCTCAACACCCCATTCCCTACAAGAGACGTTGTTCTCACGTGCACCGCGAACAAGGAGCAACTAAACAGGCTGCTATGTGAGCAAATCCTTGCTGACAGTCAGTATCTCGCAACTGTAACCCAAGACCATGAGCTAGTGCTTGCAGGATGGCAGACCATACCGATTTCCATTGTGCGAGGCAGGAATCGAGCAGCATTGGAGCTCTCATCATCTCATGAAGAGGCTGACGTGATAATAACACAACACGCTATCGCACAAGCTGAGAAAGATTCTGATGCCCGCATCTCCATCATTTGTGATGAAACAGACGTGTTTGCCATGCTGACTCACGTCTATGAATTTAAGAAACTAGGCTGTTCCATGATTATGGAGTCTCCAGTGCGTGGCAGAAAATCAGTGGACATCCGAGCAACTGTAACCCAACACAAAGCCATCATCCCATAAATCCTCAAACTACCCGCTTTGAGTGGCTGTGACACAGTTGCAGCGATACATGGCATCGGTAAAGCCACTGCCATTGCCACAGCCAAGAAGGGTCGGAAGCTAGACAAGCTGGGGTCCCTTGATGCATGCTTTGACCATATCGAGAAAGAGGAAACAGCGTTCATTGTTGCATGCTATGGGGATAAGAAATCCTCATCTCTTACTGAGTGTCGTCAGCGAGTATGGGCTCAGAAGACAGGGGAGTCGGGAACTGCTGCACCCAAACTATGTTCTCTACCACCAACAACTGAAGCTTTCCATCAAAATGTGCTCAGAGCCCATTACACTGTGGCGAACTGGCTCGATGCACTAAAGTGTGACCCACCACCACTTGATCCTGTGCATTATGGGTGGGAGAGAGACGAAACAAACAGAGTTCTCATCCCAAAAACAGTTGGTGAAGGAGTGTGCTTAGCACCAGATGAAGTTCTTAAGCTAATCAGATGTGTGTGTGTGAATAACAATCAGCATGCAGGGGGGGGGGTCGCTGCGGCTGCATGGGACGTGGAATCCCTTGCACAATGTTCTGTGCATGTGGCAGCGGCTTGGATTGCAACAATCCATTGACCCAAAACGCAAACGAAGAGCAGGCTGATGATCCTGACAATCCTGACACAACCATGTCTTTTGATATTTGCCCCCAATAAATGGTTACCTAATGTGAATAACTGCATCAAAGTTGTCAATGCCAATCCCCCAGCTAGGTGTGAGCTTTGTTTTGCTTACGAGGTCATATCTTGTAGCTTCACAAACTTCCATAAAATGCATGTGCCCTGCACTTCAGCATAAATTGTGGTTTGTATCCGAATATCCATATCCATATAATGTGGGTTATGTCATTTAAGCATTATGATCTGGTTTTATCTGCAGAAAAGATGTTAAGTGCTCAGCAGTTAGCTAGATTGTAGAAACTGTCACAGAAATAAAGCAAATACAGTGATGTCAACTGTGGCATTATCATATTTCAAGGCCAAACTTTAACCTCAAATAACCTTGACTTGACCAATGGAGTTGCAAAATGATATCTTACTGTTATCATGTGCCTAAAGAACTACTCAGTCTCGCCCAAAACCATAAAAACGAAAGTAAGATCACGAAAATATCTCCAAGACTGCCCGGGATATGGCATATTCCTTATTTCGGGGGGCGTTTGACCTCCAATGACCTTGAGTATTGACGAATGTGGGTCAAAACGACTCCCAAAGTATCTGCAACCCCTCCAGATCGACTCATCATCCTAAAAACCCCTAGAAATGACACCAAGATCATCAAAATCCATCAAGTATTGACCAGGATATGGGATTTTTCAGTTTCGCCGGCCATATTGAAAAAGCCAAGCGGGGGTCAGGTATACACCCGATGGATTCTTGAATGGGGTGGTATAAACTTTCAAAATCTGTCAAGATTTGCCTTATAACAAACAATGCAGGGTTCCACCCCGTGCAACCGGACTAAGAAGAGCCTTCCTTCAGTAGAAGAAAATATCTCACAACCTGCATATTAGAGGGTAAGACATTATGTAGCAATTCACATGGAATTCCGAACAGAAAATGTTGTCTTCACCGACTGTCTAGCTAGTAGAGATTTTGCCATATTTAGATCTGAGGTTAAATTTCTACAGAAATATCACATTTTTGAAAATCTGAAAAAATACAAAACACGGAATTAGTTAAAACAAATTATATGTATATAAGCTCTAAAACTAAAATGTAAACATATTTTACTCAATAGTTTTTGTAGCCACCCATGCTACAATATACAGCATGCGGCTCCTACCTCCATCCCTTATCAGCCATATAGTTCTTATTGTTGTTGTTTAGCCGATCAGCCCACCCTGGTCGAGCAAGCCGGCGGCACGCAGGTAACCGATCGCTCTCACCGAAGTGGACCAGAGGTTCAGCGCACTAGTAATGTTGTGTTGTGTTCTATGTTGTGCTAGAGTGGTACAGTCTGTCATAATGTGTTCATTTGTTTGTGGTGCGTCCTGGCACAGGTGGCAGGTGTCGTCTGTGGAGTTGTCTAGTCTGTGTTTATATGTCTGTAAGTTGGGGGTGATGTCCACATCGGAATCGTGCTAAGTTAACTCGATCCGATCTGATCAGGCTGATCTCTGACCTGTTAATGGGTAGCGGCTTCGCACCTAGGACCGCAGTCGGACAAGTCGTGTCAGTGCTTTGTGAGTTAGGTGTGGGTGTATGTGTTTTCTGTACTGTGTGATGTCTGTCGGGCATGGTATGGAATGGAGTATTTGGTTATAATGTCTCTCTGGTGTTACCTTAATAGTGTGAAGTGTTGGTCCATGAATGTACATGTAGTGGCAAGGGTGTTGTGGGTTAGTTGTTGCTGCTGCATGAATTGGGTTCCCCTCGTGTCTAAATGTTCCCTAACTTTCAGTATTTTTGTTTCTGTGTGCAGGTGTTCTATTGGTGTTGGTTGAGTGCATCCTGTAATGATGCGAAGTGCGTTGTTTTGTAGTCTTTAAGGTGTTTATGTGTGTGTTTGAGATAATGGGTGCCCAGCATGGGCTAGCATAGTCCATAACTGAGTGAATATATTGTTTGTATATGAGTGATGTTGTTTCCTGCTGATGTCCAAAGTTTGTGCCTGTTAGTACCATAAGTGTGTTAAGTCTTGACGTACATTTGTTTTTAATGTCCTAAATGTGGTTTCCAAAAGATAATGATGTGTTTATGTGGCCCCAAGTATTTTGGTCCTGTGAGTGTATGGAATGTTGGTGTTGTTTAGTGTAAGTTGTGATTATCTGGTGTTCTTTTTTACTGCTTGTAAGCAAGGTGATGGTTGATTTTGTGGGCGCTACTTTGAGTCTATTGTGTGTGAGCCAGTCTTGTATACTATTTATATATGTTTATAGGTTATTTGTAGCGGTGTCGATGTTGTTGTGGGTGGATGTTAGAGTGATGTCATCTGCATATGATGATAAGGTAAGCTTGTTCTATGGGTGTTGGAATGTCATGCATGTATAAGTTGAAGAGTGTTGGTGAGAGAACAGAGCCTTGAGAGACCCCGTTCGGATAAAGCTTGTTTTTGGATGACTTGCCATTAAAAGTGACATGTGAGTATCTTCCTGAAAGATAGTTGCTCAGCCACCTTTTGGTATTATTGTGCATGCTTATGTTGAATATTCTGTTTATGAGAGGGATGCGTGGGATAGCATCAAATGCTTTACTAATGTCTATTGTTGCTAATAGTGTACGTTGAGCTGGTCGTCTGGAGTTGATGCCATCCATGATGTGCTGCGTGAGGTTAGTGAGTAATGTCGTGGTAGAGTGGTGAGGTTTGACTCCATGTTGAGTAGGCGATAGTGGTATGTGTGGGTTGGTGATTTGTAAGATTAGTCTTTCTGTTACTTTGGAAGGTGTGCATAGTAAAGTAATGGGTCTATAGGAAGCTGGTTCTGTTGGATTTTTGTTTGGCTTGAGGAATGTAATAATTTTACCTTCTTTCCATATGTCAGGAATAATACCGTGTTGGTATGAATATGTGCTGATATTTGTGAGAGCTAGTATTCCCTGTGGGCCCAACTGTTTAAGGTGTATGTTAGATATGTTGTCTGGTCCAGTCGCCTTCGAATTCTTAATGTTTTTGATAATCTTGGTGGTCTGGTCTGTATTGAAGGGTGTAATGGTCGTGTCGAGTCTGTAGTTTTTCTTGTGCCTGGCTGTTTGTCTGTCTGCGTGTTTCTGGTTGTTGTCTCTGTTTTAGTGACTTATCTTTGCGTAGTGATTAATTAGAATGTTAGCTTGTTGTGTACATGTTGGGATATTATTTTGGCTGCGACAGATAGCTGCGTGTGAGGTGTGAATGCCGCTGTTAGAGTGGGTAATGCTGTTTATAGGCTTTTATAGCCTGGATGTATCTGTGGAGTGGTTTAGTGTTGTTATGAATTCCCTAAATGTTTATGTTTGTTTTTCTTTGAGTTTGTTGTTTATTTCTGTGTTGAGCTGTTGTATCTGCTGTTTTATGGCTTCTGAGTGTGGTGTTTGTGTGCTATGTTTGAGGTTGTTACGACGCCTTATGAGGTGGGCTATTTCTCTAGTGTAATTTGGGTTGTATTTCCTAATGTTGCCCTTGGGTATGTATTTGTTTGCATTATTGATGATCTGATTAAATGTCTTGAGTGTTGTATTGATGTTTATGATGGGTGTGCTCTTTAATGTGGTGAATTATTCCTCAGTCTGTATTTTGAACTGTTCCCAATCAGTTTTCTTGTAATTTCTGTAAGTGTGCCTAAGGCTGTTGGGGCAGAGTGTAGAACGTGTTGTAATGATGATGGGCAGGTGGTCTGATGACAGTTGTTTTTCTGTTCTCCAGTGTGTCTGTGTTGCTAGTGAGGGGGAACAGAACGTTATGTCTGGGGAGGAGTTTGAGTATCCTGCTTGATGTGGTATGTGTGTATGTTCTTCTGTATTGTTAAGAATGAAGAGGCTGTTTAGTTGTGTGGCTATGTTGGCGCCTCTGGTGTTGCTTTGGTTGTGCAGTAGACATGCTAAGTGACTTTTCACTTCAAATCATGATGCAAAGGTCCCCATAGACACAAGTTGTATATTTATTAAATCCAAGATGGCCGCCGTCGGCCATATTGGAAAACATGGCCGATTCAGAGCCAAGGAACCGTTTGTCATAGAAACTATTATGATACATGTTTTCCAGCTAATTTGAGGTCGCTGAACTCATGTCTGGCATCAATTTTACATTTCGAATGCATTTAAAGCTCTTGGTTCCATGGTGCATGTGTCCCTTCCGAGTAAGAGAGGGAGGATGGGCAGAGGTCTCATTGGAGAACACCGACTCGTTGATGTTGCGACCAGAATGTGCTGCAAGCAAAATCTGGGTCACCTTGGCTTGTTGGTCCTTGTCGACAGCCACCTCCGATTTCCGGCGTGGTTGAGAGAGCGAATCCTTGAACAACTTCAGCTTGGTGTGGGGTATCGGAGGAGTGAACGCCTCCCCTGGGAGCTGACTCGCTTGTCGACAAACGCTTTGTATCTCTGCAATCCGATGTCCTTCACGTTCCTCACATTGTCGACCACGTCTGGAGGCATGGCGATTGACTCGTCCAGGTCGAGCAGCTCGCCATTGTCCTCCATGAAGGGGCTTGCCAGCGCCTCAAAGGCATCCACCAGCGCCAGCACTTCAGACTGGAAAAAAGAAACATATATATTTTATATAGGCATTGCCGAATCATACATATTCATACCACTGAAAATTAGAAAATTACCTTGTAGTCGACTTGGAACCTGGGGTACTGTTCTTGGTGCCTCCGTTCATCTGACTCCTTTGTGCTCTCAAATTCCCTAACTAGGAGAGCCATCTCAGGGCGAACGACCTGCTCGCGGCGAACTGTGCATGGGTCATCCAGGTTCTCGATGACGCCAGCCACATTCTTGAGCCAATCGATGAGTTGCTCGTGCATCTGGTCATGCGGGATCTTCGAGAATGCTCGCCTGGACTTCTGTCCCATAAAGTGACCACGCTGGAACTCCACATACAGCGCTGGATGGCGTTCTTCCAGTGTTGCCTGCCATGTCACGGAGATGGATGGGCAGGTTCCGAGCATAGTGGGTATGATCCAGCGAGAAGACCCACGGCATCAGAGAATCAAGAGTCTCTATGTAGAGCGAGAAGTCAGCTGTGCGACACGACTTGAAAAACTGAAAAACACATAATTGGACCCATATGAAACACTTGGATTTTGTGGAGGAATGTATCATAGTCTTCAGCTAACAATGAGAATGAGACAAAACATGAATGAGCCTTGCATACGTTGCTTAAGGGTAGTACGTTAGTGACTGAGACAAAAACATGACATGGAGAACCTGTCTTATCTGAAGAATGAGAAGATCCAGCTCTATGGACTTGAATCAGTAATCTGCTTGTGGCCGCGAGGCACACAGCTGCTTGAGCAATTCGTGAAAGGGCGGAGCGATGAGGGTGTTGGTTTACGTCGTCGTCGTCGGCCTAGGCAAGCTACGGCTTGGGACCGTAGCGCATCTATCCGGTATAGGTTAACCTGGATGATGTAGCCATAAGCACTGCCGCTAGTTAAGTGCCAACCAGTGATTATCTCACTAGCCGTATTGAGTCCGTTAGGCGAAACTGCGACAGTACCAAAGGTGGAAAATATAACCCTTGGTTTTCTATTATTTATTTGTAAAATGGACATGGTATTAGATTAAAATAAATATTTGAATATAAATAATTAACTGACAATTGTGATATATAATTAATTATGTTTACATACAATAAAATAATATAGTATACATAAAATTAGTATTAATGTGGTTCACAATTGAATTATGATGGGTAACTAATTTAAAATGAATTTATATCTATTCCGAAATTCAAGACGGTAAAATTAACATTTAACTTGAAACTAAAATAAGAGTATTCACTACACACTCCCCCACCAGAGAGGAAGTTCAAAGAGTTCCGAACGACACAGATTTCCGCTGAACCTTTTTGGTAGCTACATGTACCTCGCTTAAGGTTGATTCCAAAAACGCAGGCTTAAGACGATCGATAGAAACCTTGTCGACCTTGGAACCGCGCTGGATGAGAAATGATTTGCGCGTACGTCGGAGAACTTCATAGGGCCCGTCATATGGACATTGGAGAGGCCGTTTTGGGACAGGTACACGAACGAAAACGTGGGTGCAAGACTGGAGGGCTGGGGAAACAAAGATGTTCTGTTGGCTAGTCAATCGAGGGGGAACAGGCTGAAGGGACTGCATGTGAGAGGAAAGTGTTTGAGCGAATTCCGTAGGATCGCATGACTTATCCCCTGCAGTGAAGTAGCCACCTGGTAGCCGCAGTGTTGTTCCATAGACTAGTTCAGCCGCTGTAGTCTTCAGATCACTCTTAAATGCAGAGCGAATACCAAGCAACACGAGTGGAAGCTTATCCATCCAATGGGAGTCTTCGTGACACATAAGGGATGACTTCAGCTGGCGATGGAAGCGTTCGACGAGGCCGTTAGCTTGCGGATGATACGCACAGGTATGCGCATGTACTGTACCCAACAAGCTGGTAAACTTCTTCCAAAGCGAAGACTCAAATTGGCGACCTTGGTCAGTGATGACTTTTGTCGGCAAATCCAAATCTTGATACCCATCCATGAAGAAAGGCTCTTGCAACAGTGTCCGCTTGGATATCAGGAAGTGGGATGGCTTCAGGCCATCTGGAAAAGCGGTCGAGACAGGTGAGCAGATAACGTTGGCCTTGAATCACTGGAAGAGGGCCAACAATGTCTACATGAATTACTTCAAATCGCTGGGATGGGGGCGGAAATGCGTCAAAGGGGACCTGGTGTGCCTTTGGACTTTGGCACGCTGGCAGGCAAGGCACGTTTTGGTCCAATGTTTGACATCCTTCCGCATCGAGGGCCAAACAAAGCGAGAGGTAACCAGGTGTTGCGAAGCACGGATACCAGGATGGGAGGGCTTATGAAGATCCATGAAGACTGCTTTTCTGTGACATGGAGGGACATAAGGGCGAATAGCAGCTGTTGATACGTCGCAATAGAGGGGCACAGACAATCCTGGCATACTCATTTTTTGAGGGAAAGTGAGTGAGTGGAGTCTTCTCTGAGCAGGTCTTGTAGTTCCGTATCCTTATCTTGATCCTGTGCAATAGCATTCCACAGTGTAGAGCTGAGGGTAACAGAAGTAATCTCTATTCTTGAAAGTGCATCCGCTGGAGTGTTCAAGACACCTTTGATGTGGCGGATATCTGTGGTAAATTGCGATATATAATCGAGTTGCCTGATGACTCTGGAGAGTGGTTACAGCTGTTTTTATTGAGACAGTGATCAAAGGTTTGTGGTCGGTAAAAACACAAAACTCTCGGCCTTCAAGGAAATGTTGAAAATACTTCACGTTTAAGTAAATAGCAAGAAGTTCACGTCCGAAAGCACTATAACGCGTTTGGGCTGGCTGCAGCTTTTTCGAGTAAAACGCGATGGGTGCTTGTTGACCGTTAATGGTTTGTTCCAACACTCCACCGATCGCAACATCTGAGGCATCGACCGTCAGAGTTAGGGGGCATCACTGATAGGAAATGACAGAGACAATGCACTATTGATAGCATTTTTGGCATTGTCGAACGCCTGTAAACTATCGCTACACCATACCAATTTCGTTACCTTGCGTTTGTGTGTGATCATAGCGTGTAGAGGAGCAAGAACACTGGCACAGTTTTTAATGAACTTGTGGTAATAGTTTACCAAACCTAGAAACCGACGTAACTCACGCTGATTATTTGGCATAGGGTAATTTTTTATCACTTCACACTTGTCCTGAAGGGGGGTAATTCCGTGCTGCGAAATCGTGTGACCAAGAAATTCCAAGGTTGGCTGTGCAAACACACACTTAGATGCATTAATAGTAACACCGTATTGTTCTAAGCGTTGAAAGAGGAGTGAAAGATGTTCCTTATGTTCCTCTTCCGTTGAGCTGGCCACAAGCAAATCATCGATGTAGGCATAAACAAAGTCTAAGCCTCTGGTGACCTCATCTATAAACCTCTGAAAGGTTTGCGCAGCATTCCGTAGCCCGAACGGCATCTTCACAAATTCGAATAACCCAAATGGTGTACAAACTGCAGTCTTGGGAATATCCGAAGGCTCTACGGGAATGTGGTGGAAAGCCTTAACAAGGTCTATTTTACTGAAGATAGATTTGCCGTGGAGAAGAGAAGTAAAGTCTTGGACATTTGGTACCGGATATCGGTCCGGGATGGTTGTCGAATTCAAAAACCGGTAATCCCCACATGGTCTCCAGTCTCCTGACTTCTTCTGGACCAGGTGTAGGGGAGAGGACCAACTGCTTTTGGAAGGTCTTATTATACCAAGATCTATCATAAGCTGGAATTCCGATTTGGCAGCTTTCAGTTTGTCCGGGGCAAGACGTCTGGGTTTTGCAAACACAGGGGGACCTTTTGTTGTAATGTGATGGGTAATGGTGTGCTTAATGGTATCACCCATCTGCATCGGTTGAAGAATTCCTGGATATCGCTGGAAAAGGCACTGGTACATGGAATTAGGGGGAACGAGGGAAAGTGCAGAGTTAGAGGCGTCCGGAAGGGCAACCTGTTTGGCAAGAACAGAAAGCAGTGTGGCCTGGTCGCATAAGCGTCGCTTGTCAAGATCCACCAGGAGTTTGAAATGCTGGAGGAAGTCAGCGCCGATTATGGGATGCTGCACTTGAGCACAGATGAAAATCCACTTGAAGGATCGGTGAAGGCCCAAGTTTAGTTCACGCGACTGAGTACCGTACGTGGGTATGCGTGAACCGTTAGCAGCGTATAGAGGCGGAGATTCCGAGTGCGTATGACCAGATTTTTGAGGGAATACACTGACTGACGCTCCGGTATCGACCAAGAAATTGACACCAGAGTTCCTGTCCTTTATGAATAACAGGTTGGCAGTGCGAGTACTAGACGCCATTAGGACTCGCTGCTGGGGTTTTCCGACGAAAAATTGCAAGGGGAGATGCACTTCCTAGCCTTCTTTCCGAATTTGGAGTGGGTAGAAGCAGATCTTCCCGGAACTCGAACGATGCCTCTTCGTAAATCTTGACCGAGAATGGCTTCTTTGCCGTTGATTTTGTAGCAGAGAACAAACGTGGTTGAGTCGTTGACTTAACTCTTTCACTTTCAACTCCAGTTCCGATTGTGTGTTCACGTTGTTGACCGGAGCTGTGTCAATCTCCACTACTTTGTCGGCAGTTTCTGCTAGTTTATCAACTGGAGTAGCAGGATCCATAGTGGCCAAGACACGCTGAGCTGATGGAGGAAGTTTCTGCAAGAACAACTGTCTAAAGATGTCCTTATCGAAGGTTTGTGCGCGTTCGCCTAGAGCGCACTGCATAGCCCTCAGCATTTGAGTGGGCTTACGGTCTCCAAGTTCTTCTTTTGAGATTAACTGATGTAGTTTCTCACGCTCGGAGACAGTGGTGCGGCACAGGATGGCAGACTTCAGATCGTTGTATGGGTCCTCACTCGTGGAAGTAGACACGATGACGTCACGGACTTCAGAGATGATGCTCGCTGGTAGAGAGGACAAAACATGATCGTATTTCGTCCTGCTAGCGGTGATCCTTCCCAAGTTGAATTGTGATTCCACTTGGTGGAACCAAATAAATGGATCACCCGGCCAGAAGACGGGGAGCTTTACGCTCAAGTGGGAGATGGCACCAGCGTCGTCAGGCATCTTCTCCTATGCTTGCTGACGTACAAGCAAGACGACAAGTTCCCAACGAAGGAGTGGAGGTTGAGACGAGCGCAGGCACAAAGCGCACGGGCAGGGGTGAGGGGCAGAGGGCACGAGCGACATTACAGTCTGATCCTAGTCGCTCGGGTGAAGGGGGTGATGGGCACGAACGACGTTACAGTCTAGTCCTAGTCGTTCGGGTGAAGGGGGTGATGGGCACGAACGACATTACAGTCTAGTCCTAGTCATTCGGGTAAAAGGGGTAATCCAGCTCCGGGGTCACCAATTGTTGGTTTACGTCGTCGTCGTCGGCCTAGGCAAGCTACGGCTTGGGACCGTAGCGCATCTATCCGGTATAGGTTAACCTGGATGATGTAGCCATAAGCACTGCCGCTAGTTAAGTGCCAACCAGTGATTATCTCACTAGCCGTATTGAGTCCGTTAGGCGAAACTGCGACAGTACCAAAGGTGGAAAATATAACCCTTGGTTTTCTATTATTTATTTGTAAAATGGACATGGTATTAGATTAAAATAAATATTTGAATATAAATAATTAACTGACAATTGTGATATATAATTAATTATGTTTACATACAATAAAATAATATAGTATACATAAAATTAGTATTAATGTGGTTCACAATTGAATTATGATGGGTAACTAATTTAAAATGAATTTATATCTATTCCGAAATTCAAGACGGTAAAATTAACATTTAACTTGAAACTAAAATAAGAGTATTCACTACAAGGGCATTCTACTCGGCATCAGCAGAGACACCATCATAATCAGCAGCACTCTTCGCCTTCTCCACATACTTATCATAAGCCTTCTTCATAAGCACCTAGAAAGCAGCTACCGACACCTGATGCATGTACCGAGTTCTGCAGATGTGATGGACGCCAATGAAGGACTGAGCTTTGCAGCTGGTCGAGATACCGCTGTTGGTGATTGCTGTAGTCCACCCACTACCGTCCAACCAGTCACCAGACACATTCCATAGCATCTTCTCAGTATGCATCGCCCCCAACAACACAAGATAGGAGTCCTCGCCATACTTTGTCTGGGGGTACTTCCACTGAAGTTTCTTGGCCAGCGTGAAGAGGGGCTGATCGGCTACCATGACTGGTGTCTGACCAGGATTGACGGAGCTGATCGCCTGGCGGATGACTTTCATCCCATGCCAAACCATGGTAGGGCTGTTGGGAGACTCGGTTTACAGAGGCAGCATATATGACTTGGCTGGGGGAATAGCAGGAGGCTCTGTGATGCTGGCATAGTACGTGGCCCATGAGACCCATTCACCGGGTTCGAGGGTCTGTTTGGATAGAAGGCTTCTGACTCGCTCCATCTACCCGTAGCCTTCTTCAGTGATGCTGGTGAGAAAGCGCGAAGCCGGAAGAGTATGACTGTTGGTCTTCAGGGCAAGAACGTGCAGCACCTCATCGTTTGGCAGGGAGACATCCAGATCCATGGTCGTGTAGATAGCTGTCAAAGACCTTACAGCCTTCTTCCCCATCTCAGCTGGATTGAGGATGTCGGCGAGATTCTTGACTTGTTAGCAGTCTGAAGAGAAGTGCTGCTGAATGCTGATGCATGTTCCATGGAGGGCTGATTTTGCCGTCGTAGAGGAAGGGTTGTGGTCGATATTGTCAAAACAGCCTGTGGTGAACACGCCCTTGACAGTCTGAGGTGGCACCACCACACCGACCTGCTCCCAGTGACCGATGACTGAATTTGCGATGTCTGTGCTCAGAACTCTCAAACGGTCGTACGAGACGCACAGTCCTCGTTGATGCATAGCACTGATTAGAGATTCACGGTCAGTTTGAAGATGTCGTTTCATAGACAGATACAGCGATGCTGGTGTTTCCCTCTCTTTGATGTGACGAGGAACACTCCCAGGTTTCTTGGATCTGCGTCCAACAGAGTTGAAGATGATCTGCTGCCCGATGGATGTTACAACCTTGGACTTCTCAGAATGAGGAGCCGGCTCATCGATACCTGGTCCATCAAGAAGCATGTGCAAGAATGATCTCAACGTGGGCGGGATGGATTCAGCTTCACATGAGGTTGAGAAGGAGCCTGTGAAAGCCTGCTTCATGTGGAGATAATCTCGCCGGAGGATCTTGGCTGCTTTGTGGAGGATGGAGACTTCAGTTGATGTACTGTATTGTTTTCCATATCAACTATAGCTTTGCTTAGGTCGTCGTCGAAAACAAGAGACCAGCAACGATTCATTGGTATCTCCTTGATGTCAGGAATCATGCGCTCAATATCCTCTCGAAGGCGTGTTGTATTGCATTTGATGTATGGAAAACCGAGAGCGGCGAGGCACTTGCCATAGAGGGCCGTCAAGCCAGTTATTGCCAGTGACGTCCCTGAAACACGATTATCTTCAATAAAGTCAAGTAACTCGTTGAGAACATGTGCTCGGATCACCTGAGTAGCATGACTCTCGGTCGTGTCACATCCGACCGTCGCCGCTTTCCTAGAGCCGAGTCAGGCACCTACGATGATAGGCGGCATTAATAGCGACCATGTCACCGGCATAAAGTTTAGCTAATAGACGTCTGTCACCTAACACTCGAGCGCAATCAGTGACTTTCTTATCCAAGCCAAGAGTGGAGGCCTTCGTCACAGAGGCATGAAGTGTCGACTGGTTCGCTCGAACATGTAGAGGGTGAGGGTGAGGCCTGTGTGATGGACCTGGCACCACTGTTCATGCGGCGAGTTTTCACCGGGTTAACTGACTCTTGCCCTTGATGCTTTTTCCTCGCTCTCTGCACTTTTTGATTGTCGACAGCATTCCTGCAACTTTTGTGCCACACTACTTGATTAGACATCATCAGCTGCACTACATTCTGAGCACCACCACCAGCACCGCTATCAATGTCATTTACAACTGCAAAGTCAAGCAACTCTCCTAATTCCTTGAGCTCCTGGATGTTGTCCGTAACTTCTTTATAAGAGGCTGAAAGTCTTTCAGGTTTGTTTCTCAACTTCACAGATGATGAAGGATTCTTAGTCGGTTCATTGCTTTTGTCTGACTGACATATGAAGCATAAACTCCAGTCACGAGTGTCCATGATGGCAGGCGTGCTTTTAGAGTCACTCATTTCGGATTAATCATTATGAATCTGAAACATGAAATTGAATTTATAAAGGTCACGTAACTTTGAAACGTGTGCGATGACTCGTTTTCAGCAAAATTCAGCATGCGAAAGCCATTTCTCAGGTTATTTTGGGGTTTCAGGTTATTTTGGGGTGTCTCACTCCGTCAATTTGGAAAATGCGGAAAATCTCCAATTTCAACATGGCGGCCAGCGGCCATATTTGATTTTGGGGGTCAAAATGACCTCCAAACCCCATAATAACCTCAGAAATGGATTTCTTATGCTGAATTTAGTTGAAAACTAGTCGTCACACGTTTCTAAATTAATTGGTTCAAAAGTTAGAAATACGGTAATTAGCATAATTTATGCTGATTAGCCATAAAATTAAGCATGTCTATGCATAGATACAACTTGTGTCTTTGGATAAATTCTTTCCTACAGTCCTAAAGAACTTCCATACCAAAGGGGACCTTTGCATCATGATTTGAAGTGAACACCATATTTTGTGCACTTAACATGTCTACTAATATGCAAAATGTCATTGACCTCGAGTGAGAATGATGTTTAGATAACCGTCTGTGTGTTCTTAAGTAGTTGGTGACTGAGTAGTAAGTATCGCTTGTGTTGTGTGAATATATTTACGCGTTATCACAGTTATAACCAAATAACGCACAATATAACGCGATATCTTCTCTCAAAAACCGATAGATATTATACTAGGGGTCAATAGAATGGACGCAAAATGGGAGAGTACAATGCAATTGCAAATATTGTTCAATGTTATGCAACAAGGGGAAGAGGGAATGTTGCAATTGCTATGCAACAAAGAGGAGGGGAAATGTTGCAAGTTTTATGCAACAGGGGAGGGGAATGTTGCAAGATGGTATGCAACAACGGGGAGGGGAATGTTGCAAGAGCAACAAGGGGTTATGCAACTTGGAGGCGGAGTTATCCCCCAAGAGAAAGAGCGAGGAGAAGGAGAGAGAGAGGAGGAGAGGTGTTCGCCTGGCAGGAGCCAAGCGCATATTAAGACTTCAGCCGAGCGGCCGTTGTCTTATAGGGCCCCTAATCAGCCAGCTGGCTTAACCAGCCAGTTGGCTTAGAAGGCTGAGTTGCCAGTTTGCGCTATTTATTTAATTAAATCACATATTCTGACTTAACCCTCCAGTTGGCGCATCGGGCTGAGTTGCCAGCTTGCGCTCTATATTAATTAAAGCATATATTCTGACTTAATCCGCCAGTTGACTTAGAAGGCGTAAATGGTTTGTTCAGGTGCACAGGTTGAGTTGCCAGAGAGCGCTATTTATTTAATTAATGCATATATTCTGGTTTAGAAATCCGCTTTAGAAGCCAGCCAATTGATATAATTAAAAACCGTGTACAACCAAAATAATTAAATAAAACACCATTACATCATTCTATTTATTTACGAAAATTAATGGAAACAGAAAATAAATATACAATGGAATATATATGATAAATAATGATAATAGCATACGGACATTGAATATATAATAAATATACAATGGAATATATATATGATAAAAAAATAATGATAGCATAAGAAACACGAACGGGAAATATATAATCAAAAATATACAAAACGTTGCATTATCAATATATTAGTACAGGAAAAATATATATATACAGTTATATTAAATAATTAAATATGTTGAAAATAATAATATACGAAACGTATAATCAAATGCATATTAGTACAGGAAATATATATATACACAATTAAATAAATAAATATACATCCTTTATGTTCTACGGGGTATGTTAAATAATTAAAAATAATAATATACGAAACATATAATCAATTGCATATTAGTACAGGAAATATATATATATATATATATATATATATATATATATATATATATACAATTAAATAATTAAATATATATCCTTTATGTTCTACTGCGCAAAACGCTAAACTCACGTAATCGAGTCTACATTCGCATCGTAATTACTTTGTACTACGCAGTAAAACCGTTCAAGCAACACTTCACCGTTTAACTTATACGGATGCCTATACTCGGCATAAATGGCTTTCATATCGTTCAATACTATTTTTGTGCCCACTTTACATTCGGTTGGCAAGTTATCTTTAAACACGCCTAGAATACAATCAAAAGCATGCAAAAAGAGGTCATCGTTAACCACATCATTATTAAATGCAAGTTTATTAACACGCCTTTCCAGTCGAGGGTTTTTTCTTACCGTCCCGAGCTTTTCTATCGTGAACTCTTCTTCATTCTGCATAGCGGCAATTGAAATAATCTTCCAAGTCGTAACGACAGCTATTCATTATATAGAGGTACAGCTCTTCAGGGTGACAGTGTAGACAAGCTCTGCCCTGTACCGCTCAAGTGCTTTGTACCAAAGTTCAGGATATTTCGAAGAATCTAAACCTATTAAATATGCATCCAGCTCTACACCATTCTCGCCTTGTTCATTCCTACATTCGATAAATCCGTTGAGCAGAGCAGTGTATGCGTATTCAAGAACCGTGTCAAAATAAATCATATCCGTAACTCGAGCGTCTAATATAGGCTTCAGCTTGCGGAATCCAACGATTTCAAACATCCTGTCGAGGATGAAACGGTTTCGCGTAGGGACAAGAACGTTATTAACAGATGCATTCTTCCACATCAGTCGTATATCAATGTATGGCTGTTCGTTATTTATACACAACGTACAAACAACGGCATATAAGGGGGCGGCACTAATCTAATCTGCTCTCTTCTTGTACCTACACCTGCAGGTATTTTATAACGGTCCTCTCCCCACTTCTCAACTATCACGAAGACTCTATTCATCTCCTCATCTCTTAAATAAATAAAATTAAGTTTACCAGAGTTTGCTTGCCTGCAAATCGTTTCAAGTACATAGTTAATGGTGCCGGTTTCACGCCTGAACACGCGCAATGACTTCGTCACGGAGACATCGTACGAGGCGTTGAGAATGCTTCTCAAAGGAAGTTCCATCGTATTCGCACGTCCACTCGGTTCAAGCTCTGAGATGACTATGAGCCACAGGTGGACGGATCGGCTCGACGGCGGAGTGAGTCACGCTGATGAAACGTGTACGGGTTTGTTCGAACTCGTGTGTTTCGTGAGGTACACGGGTGGGCGGCTCGCTGGGGGAGCGAGTCACACCATAAACTGCTGAAGCGTGTACAGGCTTGTTCGAACACTTGTGCCCTGGACAAACAGAATTTTCCGCTACATGAAAGTACCGGCTTTAATGTTTTATCACTCACCAGACGTTCATTTCCACAAACTAAACATCTTCACAATCCGGTGCACTATTTGAGAGAAACATATGCCCATATTTATCCTTTTTGTTTAACAAGCGATACTCGTCTCTAAAGTCTGTTAAAAACTCACACAGCCCATTAGCCACAACCTCACTACAAACCTCGTCATGATATATATTAATATAGTGGTAAAAATACTTAAGATTCTCCATGATGACAAGATTTACATTCTCAACCGTAGGGTACGAGTAGTCGGTATGATAACATGACATAATATCGCTTGTCACACCACTCATCAACAAGACTCACTATCCATAACCGTTGCTTATCTTCTGAACGTGTTGCTTCTTCTACTTCGCGGTATATGTGAGCTTTATAAAGGTTAGGTCTAACATACTTCAATACATCGTTTGTACTACGAAATCCTACAATGCCCTCGCCAGAATACCCGTAGAGTATTTGAACATCTTGGTCCTTCGCACGGCTCAATGTAGCCTTAAAAGTATCAAAGGAGGGGGAATAGGGAGTTTTTCAGTATCCACCACATCTTGGCACTTTGCCGAATACCACTTCATAAACGTTGAACACGCAATATTAAAGGTAGCCATTACTATTTTTCTTCTACGCGGGAGAATACACGTCTGAGCTCAAGGGTATGCAGAGGTCAACTGAGCACGCAGGGATAGAGATATGCTCAGGTAGTGGCAGGAGTCACGTTGCCGATCTTACAGTGGGCGGAGCTTAGCTTTTTACTGTACACACACACGCACGCACGCAAAGGAGAAAATGAAACCTTAATTGAAACAAATATACGTGATAAATAAACATATCAATACACATATATATAAATACAATCAAGGATTAAGGTACCAAAGGGTACGGTATCATAGGTACCAGGCACCTGGTAACGCTTCCTATAGGTGTTACGGCATACCTTCGTGCCCCTAAGTTCCTTCACACACCCCAGTTTCTGCGCCGAAAATTGTGCGTCCCCACAGTCAGTTGGGGTAGCTGGTCACCCTCATCTTCCAAGCACACTAGATCCTTCAACGAGTCAAAGTTAACGACTCGGTTCGCATGGTTAAGCGTGATACCCTTAGCCTTCACGATATACTTCATATCATCCCCTACCCTCACCCGTACCCCATAGGTTTTTGGCCCTGTTGAACAAACGAGTCTGCGTATGCACCATCACCATACTCATCCTTGATCTCGTCAGTTAGCTCTCCGAGGAATTCCCCAATAGCAGGCATGTATTCACCTTCCCTCGCTGTGAATATCACGCTATCTGTGTCAGCGTACACACCCTCCGTCCAAGAGAGTGCATAGCCCCAAAGTTTGATGCGGGCGTAGGCCGTTGTGAAACTGGCTACAGGTATGTTTGTAACCCGTGAGGTATCTGTGGCCAGTTCGGTGATGTTGTACTTTATTATGTAAGTATTACCTACATTCACGATCTCCATAACCTCTTTATCGGGAGCGTTGGCATAATCCCAGACTTCACTATAACTTTGTGCCAAATGGACGTTCCCTTTGCCGGTATTCTGTGCAAATTTCCCCAAAGACTGTTTAGACACAACTTTGCACTAAAGCGCTTGCCAGGATTCTTAACAATTTGGGATCGGTCAAGCTGTATACCTTCATGGGCACGGTAACGCTGAATATAAGCCGTTTTTTCTTCGGTATCAACCCCTCGCGGATATCCTGATGCTTCAACCTTATCCTTCAAAAAAGCGTTTATATATGGTGTGAAAAGGTTGGGTAGCTTCTGAAACCTCCACACCTCATGTATCTTCAATATTCTATACCCATGGCGAACGGCTAGGGCCAGCTCAGGGCTTGTATATACACCTCTGATCTTACGCTGGTGGGTTGTATGGTCACAATCACCGTTGTTCTCTTCTGCGCACTTCACGCACAGGGGAAACATGAGCTTGTGATCTATAACGACGGGTAAGATCGGCATCCATAAATCGCGAGGGGGAGCACGTCTACGAAAGAGAGTCCAAAGTAGCGCTCATTCAAGTTAGCTGAAAACTCCTCGATGGTTGGTATGGTGGGACCCACCATTTTTTCAGGTGCACCTACGGGGTACGGATTGTTCTTCATCACGTAGGGGTATAAAGAGCAGAAGTCGTAGTAGTGGAGTTTCACGCCCTCCGTAGGCGGAAAGTATAGCTTGAATGGGTTTGTGCGCCCTCCAAACAAGCTGTCACCGCATTTGAGGGGGTCCAACACCATTGAACGTTTGATGGTCCTTATTTCTTCACGGTACTGCATCTGTTTCCATCCGTGCATCATACTCATGCTCCCACACGATTTTGTGAGTGAACTGGGAGCCTATAAGTTGATCACGGTTACGGGTCCATGCGAGGCTGTCGGCGGGGGATCTTCCATAAAGGTCCCCTGTGACGGCACATTCAGCGCGCGGGCATCCATGCCACCAGCAGCCGTTAAAGGAATACACAGTCTTCTCACCAGTGGCTGGATCCTCACTTAGGCCGTCAACCCAAAAACACGACCATTGACCTTAACGGGTACTTCACCCGTGTTGCGGGCATGTTTTATGTATACCCCGGTCTGCTGCTGTAGGTGTATGAGCCAGTAAATAGCCTTGTGCCCATAACTGCGGGGTTGTTTCTGTGAATGGCTAAGGTGTCTTTAGGCATGAAGTTATTCTTGAACACTGTAAAACATAATGAGGCGATCGTGGTCGCGACTTGCAGCGGATCGCATTTGAAACGGGTTATGTACATCCTTCTAAAGGCTTGAAAGCATACTCTAAGTACACGTACGTCATTCACGCAATAACGTTCACATTCATCGGCTATATTGTATGGATTAGCTTCATTAAAACTGTTGTAGTACGGTCAAAATCTTCACGCTCACTATCACTCATGTTGGTGTAGTTAAAGTAATGTTTGGGTGGAGGTAGTCCTACGTAATTCAAAGTTCGTTAGTGAGGAATGTGTAAGGGAAATACCCTTTTGAAACTTCAGCGGCTACGCCCATGACCTTGGGCAGCTTTGCTAATTTACAAGGTGTGAACAGCAGGGTGTCTTTAAACTGTACATTACCTCTTATCTGCATCTGTATTAGTTTGTTGCCTCTTTTCAAGGGATCCCCTGTAAATATCGCAGACGACTCGTGTTCAAGCAACTCCTTATAAAGGAACTGTGTGTCAAATTTTGTCCCGTTTTGGGCAAGAATATACAGTCATTTTTTTTAACTTGTCCGCTAATTTGACAATATAGGATACAAAGAGTTTCACAGGGCTGTCGTATGCATTCGTTTTAAAACGTTTGTCCGTTTTCCACATTTGTGGCACTCATCACACTCGACTCCATGCACTCATCACAGATAGTCTGACTTACGAGTAAATGTGGAATAACCTCTTTGGTTTCAGCGTTCGTGTAAGTTTCTATATCGTAGTACACGGTTATACAAGGGCTATTTTTAGGTTTAGCATCTTTCATATAACATACATGCTTCACTCCATCCGCCTTATATTTTTCATGACATGTAGAACAGTGAATTTCATCGCATTTATGTTTGAAATTCCCCCAATTATCCATCATGTGAAACATACCGCACTTACAAATCCTCATTTTCCTGCAAGTGCCATTTGATTTATGGAGCTCAAAGCATTTATTATTGAAAAATGTACGTCTACACACATTACATTCCCTCTTCTCGTTTCAACTACCGACTTTCACATTTGGGGCTTTTACACTGCTCACATACCATGTAGCAATCCTTACAATGTTTCACCATATCATCAGCAAACTCGAGACAACCCTTACACAAATCATGATGCCTTCCATATTTTCGACTTTTATCATAACTGGCGTAGAGACCCTTATGTTACGGATGGGGAGATACGATGTTCCTGACAATCCTAAAATAAGTAGAGGTCTTGTACGATCTCTCACGCTGCTTTTAAAAACATACACAGTCCTACGACGATCATCCATTCCAAATACGACTATACGTGCATTCATTTCCTGCTCGGCCCTTCTCAGTTCTTCAGGACCCATATTACACTCAAACTCAAGCTTACAATCTGAAGCCAGTTTACGGGCACGCTGCACAACCGTGGGCACCAAATTTTTGCGTCCAAGTATTTAGCACAGTGAACATATGAGCTAAAATTATTGCTATAAAACCACAACCACGATCGACGTTTAAATGCTTTCTGTAAATAACCGGAGAATTGAAATTAAGAGTATAAGGTGTGGCACTATGACCCGCAACCCGGAATACTCTGTCAATATCTACCATGAAGTTGTCCATATTGAAGGATGTACCACTTTGAGAGGCTTGCATTATACGCCCAAGATATATTCTATATCTACAGCCAAACGTCTGAACGGTATTACCACCCAAAAATCGCCCCCTCATCTGACCCGAACCTGAAGGATAACCTCGTCCGGACTTCACGTTCGTCGCGGTTCTGAAGGGCAAACTCCACAATACGTTCAACTACGCGCCGCAGTCCGTTGGTATACAGGGACCCAGGGTCAACCCTGACCACGTACCGATTTCTAGTCAGGGCAGGGGTGGGGTAGCGGTGCGCACCAACTCGAATGTTATACCATCCTCCACAGTATGAGAAGCTGTGTGGAGGAAGTACCCGGACTGAACAATGGGGCATATTTGAGGAAGGTACTATTGTGGGGGTTGTGTCGTAAGACGTTGAGGGTTGGGGATCTATTACTGGGGTCTAACAACCGGAGCAATCCTGGCACGCTTTATACCTGACGTGGAGGGTTCTTCATCATGCTTCCGCTTTGAACTGTCGCATGCTACAGGTGTCGCTGGTGAGGGTTCGTCAGCGGGGAAGGGTTCTGTAGCTGCACGGTCACGGGTTCGTCTGTGATATCGATGATGGGGTGCTGTACATCGTCGTCATTCACGGTTCTGTGGAAGAAGAAAACAAAATATAAGGAACAGCACTCAAAATTTGTAATATTTTGTAAATGACCCACTTAGGGGTGTGACGTGTTAGAGATGGAATCTGTAGAAAAATTCAGGTTCACAAGCCCCTCCACATGTATTATATCTGGCCCTACAGGATGTGGAAAAACTGTATTTATGCTTAAAATCATTAAAGATAAGGGGGAGATGTTCTCAAAATTTGTGCATAAAGTAATATGGTGCTATTCGACGTATCAGTCAGTGTTCAACGAGTACCAAGATGAAATTTTGTTCCACAAGGGGTCTATGACGTTAATTCGTTAAAAGGTAATGAGCATACAGTTATTGTAATTGACGATCTCATGTTGGAAATGGATAAAACGTTTGCCGAGACATTTACAGTGTTCTCCCACCATCTTAACATAAGCGTATTCTTCATCAACCAGAATCTATTTTTCAAAAATAGATACATGCGCGATGTGTCGCTAAATACACAATATCTAGTCTTATTCGCACAACGTAGAGATGTGTCACAAATTGGGGTATTAGCCAATCAAATGTTCCCGAATCACGTAAGGAGTTTTTGGAGGTTTATAAAGGCCACAACAGCGTTATGGATATTTGCTTTGTGACCTTCACCCGCGAAACACGTTTAGGGTGCTTCTAAGAACGAATATATTCCCAAGCGAACCTGAAACGGTGTATATTCCAGAATGACAAATAGGCTGAAGAAATATCGTGAATTAATAAAAATCTATCAACGATTGCCCCGGGCACTGCAACAGATGTTTGTTAAAAATATCGACTCGACTTTTTAAAATGCATCTGTGAAATCTGTCTTAATGTTATAAAATGTAATGTGCCAATGAAACCCTCTCAGAAGGCTCGCTTACGTCGTTACAAGAACATAATACGAGCGCTCGCTCATAAAAGTCAAACTGTGGGTAAGAAAAAGCGAATTATTGTACAAAGAGGAGGATCATTCCTACCCATCTTATTTTCAGTTTTGGGTCCTTTACTGACTAGATTAATATAATGAAGAAGGTGGTTGTGATTCCGCACGAGGTGTATGCTTCATTGCAAAGTTCAAAGATTCCAGACACGGCTCTAGAACCCGTAAAAGTAGGCTTAAAAGAATGGAAAGCGAGTTGCTAGCCCTATTAAACAGTGAAAAGTCACCTGATGAGAAAAGGATCTTGTACCAAGAGGCTTTGCAGAAATTTCTTCATGAGTACGAAGATTATAAGAATCCTACAGAGCTCCCCGTGGTTATTAGGCACAGCGCGAGTAGTGCTGAGCATGGCGACACAGGACCTGGCCCGACGTTAGAGATGACCAACCAAAGAACAACGGAACACAACACATCGAACATGTGTTAAAAAACAGCCTCCCACATACATTGAGGAATAAAGGCTTAAGTCTTTATAATCTATTGAGTGAGGACCCCATCATACAGTGGGCCGATACAGGCGAGGTCATTGTTGAAGGAACAAGGGTACAAGGATCCAATATCGTTGATATTGTTCATGATCTGGTGAGAAAGTGGGACAGACCCTCACCAACAGGATGGAAGCATATTAAAGCAAGACTACAACAAATAAATGTCCCCAAAACATTGATAGGTAATCTGAATAGGTTAAAAGACCTGGATCAAGTCTCGCATGTGTCACAACTGAGTACGCCATCGCCCCCAGCAGCAGCGTCTCTGAAGAGAGAAAGAAGAGAACAAACGGCCAACCTTATCCACGTGTCTCTAAAATACGCAAATGGCTAACATATTAAGTAAACGCTATTATGACATTTCTAACCCCGCCTCCTATGGTGGCGTTAATAGACTGTACAGAGGTGTTTACGTGAGAAAAAAGATGTTGAGCGGTTTTTGCGGGAACAGGATGCTTATACACTTCATAAACCGGTGAGAAAAAGGTTTAAAACGGCCAAGACAACCGCGGATTCGATTGACTCTATTTGGCAAGCGGATTTAACAGACATGCAAAGATATTCAGTGCATAATGACGGATATTGCTACATCCTATTCATAATAGATGTATTCTTTAGATATCTGTGGCTAATTCCCCTGAAAAATAAATCGCCTGAAACAGGTGCTGAAGCGACTAAAACGTTGATGTTAAAAGAAGAAAGGTTTCCTGGCTATTTTTGTACGGATATGGGGAAAGAATTTATAGTTCGCGCTTTTCAGAACATGCTGACAGAGTTTAATATCAGTTACTAGCAGTTCTATACATAAGGCCTCTTTAGCTGAAAGAGTTCAACTTACCATAAAGGAGAGCATGCATCACTATTTTACACATAAAAACACATACAGATATATAGACGTTCTCGCATCTTTGGTTTCTTCAACCGTTCACACCTCCGTACGATTGGCACAACACCTAACGAAGTTCTAGAAAGAGGTGCGCTGCCAGAGGTGAGAAGAGATGGAGCACCGCCACCACACTGTACACATTTCAAAATCAATGATTATGTAAGGCTATCACGTTCGGGAAATAAATTCGCGAAGGGATTTGAGCAAGTATGGACACGTGAGATTTTTAAAGTTCGTGCTATGACACCTAAAGGTGAGATAATGATGTATTACGTTGAAGATTTGAATGGGGAAGAGATCGCTGGAGGCTTTTACCGCGAGGAGTTGCAGAAAGTGACATTTAATTTAGGAAAAAGTGTGTTTAAAATTGAAAAAATTTTAGGCAGCAAAGGTTCAGGAAAGAGAAAAATGTACCTGGTGAAATGGCTGGGTTACCCAGAAAGCTTCAACACCTATATAAAAGCTGCTGCAATAATGAAGCTTAATTAGTATGCAACATGGCGCCTAGCCACTTCTATGTCACACTCCCGTCCTCTCTTCTCTGTCTGTACATCCTAACAACACCCTCGCCAACTTTGTGACAGAACTCCACGGACCCATTGAATTGGAGCGTGATTCGTATGAGGTGGGTTTATGTGAACTCCAGTTAGTCTCCAAATTTTTAACTCTTGAAAATGAGCAAATCATATTTCTGATCCTTAGAAGAATCGATGAGTGCGAAAAATTAGGCATAACCTTAGACAATACTATGCGTTCAGTCCTGTTCGGTGAGGAACAGTACTATAGCACAAATGTCGCTAGGAATGGCATTATGATACAGCCATGGACATTGTGACGGGGTTAAACAAGAGTCTTGAAAAGTCGTACCTGACAAACGATTTACTTTTTGAAGTCGTAAACATAGACACGCCTGCATGCACATTGAAGTTAAATCAACGCTTAGTAGAAATATTAAAGATAAAGAGCTGTTCACAATTGTGGCTGAGGGCCGATATAGCGCAGCTCTCCAAAGAGATACCTTTCACGAGGCACAGCATGACTTGTCCAGCTTAATGTATCAATTGAAGATGGAGAAATTGGGTGAAAGCTCTCCCCCAGACATGTGCTATATTTACAGCAATATCGTAGAGCACCAATTTGTTGGGGACACCCAGGCGCGCCTGCTGCGCATTGCACACATCCCCAACCATAGAGGGAAAAGTTTGAGCATTACATATGACAAGCCCCATTATGTGAATGTTGCGACTAATCTATTAACCAACATCTCGATATATATAAGAACGATTGAGGGAAAAAATTTCCCATTCGGTGATGGGAGCTTAACAGTGAAACTACACTTTCGCCGTTTATAATGACCGAAGGCCATTCACAGTCTATCGAGGAGTGAGATACCAGCGTGGGAGTGGCTTGGATCCATTTTTTCATCCATACTACGCACCGCTGTCCCACTGTTGAAGAGGGTGCAGGTACCTAGGGCGGAAGGCGTTACAAACAGGTTTTAACGCGGCAGAAGACATAATGGTGGAACTAAACCTAAAGAAGCTCTTAAAAAACATTTAAAACGTACACGGGACGAAATCATCAAAGATGCAAAGCGAAAAATGCGTGGTGGCGGGAAGAAGAAATCTGCCAGGAAGAAGGGGTTACCATCACGTGGCGCTAAACGTAAAAGGAAATCAAAAAAGAAGTGCTCTAAGCGTATGAAACCTATCGCTGATCATTTTTTTTAACTGATATAAGCTGAGGGCACTACTCTCACGAATCATAGGCCGACTAATACTTGTCGACAGAGGTGGCACTATTTCTGACTCATCATGGCGCGTTTCATCCATCCGTGTACTGTAGTTTACAATGCTGTAAATCGGAACTGTCCCTCTTTGATATGCCCCCACTCAGGTCTCTATTGAGCATAGCGACTTTATTACAATTAACCCATTAAACACAATTAGTTCGCCGAGTGCCCCACTAGAATTCGTGATACCCAGCTCAGGCCCTTACTTTTTTGATCCGAGCTGCATGCATATGTACGCTAAACTGCGTATAGTCCATTCTGATGGAAAGGACTGCGATGATAGTTACTCTGCGTACCCTGAAACCAACTTTTTACACTCTATATTCAGCCAGTGTGAGGTGTATTTAAACCAGGTTAATATCTCGTCAGGAACGGGGTACTACCACCTACGAGCCTATCTGCAAAAATGTCCTCAACTTTTCAAAAGAAGTGAAGGACACCTTTTCAACGGCCGAGGGATATTACCATGCTAAAGATGAAAATGGTATAAAGGATAAATTTAAAAATTCCCCCCAAAAAATATACGAATGTTTTGGACGTCTTCATGCAGATTTCACATTCCAGGAGAAACTGCTTATGAACGGGGTGGATATGAAGTTGAAGCTTTCCCGCATGATTCCTGAGATATGCATAGATCTGGGACCTGATCAAGAAGAGTGCGCAAAACTCGTTGTGATTCACATCATGGAAACATATCTGCGCGTACGGGCGAGTGAAATTAAGTTCGCCGGACCGAAATATGTAGAAATTTAAAAAAATTTAATACACGCAACAGTAAAATACCCAATTAACAGAGAACAGATCAAACTGTACACGGTGCCCGCAGGGCATCGCTTTGAGAGGGACCATAATTACGGACTACTCATAAGACTCTGTGTTCCCGCTCTGCGCGAGAGCATATAGTAGTCTGGCTCATAATACAGGCGCCTGTGACGAACTTGGGTTTGGTGTAACGCAGAAAGAATTTGTCGATGAATTTAACATTTATTCATTTGATATTACGCCTCACTTGTCTGCTGGCGCAAATACACATTTAAGTCCACAGCAGAGTTGGAATATCTCAGTCAGGTTGGAATTTGCCAAGCCTATAGGCCCGCCAATTAGTGTACTCCTGTACCTCGAATCACAGGCACTAATAGAAGTTGATCGTTTCAGGAACGTGGTCACAGACTTTTAAAATGGATGCGAATACACTCCAGAGAGCGATGAAAAGTGATCGTTTCACATGCTCCAAATTTATCGGTGTGTTTGCGAAAAATGAAATATTAAAGTTTCCAAGTACGAGAGATTGGTATAGCCTTATCGTTAACACCGACATTGTGGGGGGTGAGGGGATTCATTGGTTTGCAATCCATTTTAAAAATAGGGAAAGAATGTACTATTTTCATTCACTCGGCTCTCAGCCCTGGAATGATCCTGTTATAGTAAAATTAATCGAGCAGATACATGTATCTGAGATTGTATGGAACCCATACCGTTTTCAAGGATATTATAGCGAAGCGTGCGGCTTGTATTGCATTTCATTTCTCCTGCACATGTCGCGTTGGAAGGGATTTATAATTTTTTTTAATTATTCGATTTGTGCGATAGAGATGAATGATAAAAGTGTATGCAGAGAGATAAAAAAAAGGGTTCCCATATGTTAGCTACCGCTGTATTGTGCAACGGTGTATATCTATATTGTGTAAAGTTGTATATACACATTTGTAACTGTAAAATGTAGCCATTAAGACTTATTTAACGGACACTGATTCCGCTTTGTACATGTTTTCTACCATTTAATTAATGAAAATACAATGTGTTTTGTTCTTAACCTCAAAAATACTTACATTAATTCATCGATGACCTGGCACTCGCTGGACCGGATGTGAGCCAATACCTCGACTTCTGTATTCAGGTCACTGGGTTGGCTGTGCGAAGAAGCATCCATATCATTTATTCCCCTTTCATCAAAAGTAGCTATAACACGATCAAGTTCCGTATCGGTCCTATAAGGTTAAGTAACAATAAAGAGCTACAATAAGAGAAAATGCCACGAATTTTAAAAATTATAATAAAAAGAAAATTCTTAAAAGTTTTGATAATTTAAAAATCCTACTGCGGTGCTGAATTATCGAGAAAAATATTATTAAAACTCCACCATATATATATAATATATATATATATGCCGAAATAATCACGATGGAAACAGACAATAACTAAAAACATAATGGGATTAATTTTCTACGTTGTAGAAAAATTCAGAATAAAGCTAGGTTAGACTAACAGCAAATTGTAACCATAAGCAGATATCCTGACAGTTTTCGAGTGCTAAGACATCGTCTGCCTGCAACGAGACTCGAGCTCGCATTCAATTCTTAATAATTTTTAATATTATTATAAACGAGAAAGAGTCCTGGCCGATATATACAGTATATATTATGTCCCGGTTAGGTTATATTATTATAAACGAGAAAGAGGCCTGGGATTAATTTTCTTTGTAGGAAACCTCAGAAAAAAGCTAGTTTAGGCACTTATAAGTTAACACTGAATGAGCCACAGAATATAGTTACTTACATCCTAGTATCGTCTTCATTGAACGGTTCTTGCATTTCGTCACAATTTTCCGTCACAATCTGGGTAGATAAAAGTTCATCCCGATCTGCAGCGCTGAAAATTAGACGCGTTTCGTGAGCATAAAGATCTTGAGCTTCAAACAGATCGTGGGAGTCGTACAGATGGCTCATGGCTGGTATTTCAAAAACACTAAACAAGAAAAATCAATGAACTGAGGCTCTGAGATGAAAGTGCTCCCTTTTATAAAGGGGGCTTGTGACCAACCCACAACACACAAACGCTAGCTTCCTATTGGCTATCAGTGAATTTTGGGCGTGGCTTGACGCGTAGGCCTGCATAGTGGCCAAACAGAGGTTCTGGGTTCCGCCCACAGTGCTGTGATTAGCTGCCCCATGAAATCTGGTGCTTGTGGATAGAATCCAGTCTTCTACGTTTTTAAATGTTTTTGTAACAATACGCTGTATTAGAATTCGAATCCTCAAGGCCGTGTTTAATTCGTGAATTGCTCTGAAGAAAATTTAATGTCCCAAAAGGTGGTTTAAAATTACAATAAATATAATGCAGTAAATCATGTTAAATCCAATTATTGAATTGTAGAAGGTGCAATTATATGAGTTATGCCATAAATTCCATTTTTTATAAACACGTTTAGAAACGATATTTATTGGGGTAAGCCAGCTAAAACTTCAAATCTAGTTATAGTATTGTTTTTTTGCATCAAAGTTTAAGATACTTCGAACAGTCTATGCCTTTTAAAATAATTTTGCCTTTCAGGATAGCTTCAACAGTAAGATTTAATATGATCGTGAATGCTGGTTTTAATTATATTAAAAAATAATGCAGCAGTGTCGCGACAGGGCTGCAAGTAAATGAAGAAAAATGAATAAGTTCCCCAAGACAGAATCTATTTTGGTTTTAAAATCATATTAATATTTTTTGTAATAAGGCTTAAAGATATACTGGTGTCTTAAAGATAAATTTATATTGAAACAAAATAATTGGCCAAAAGAGGAAAAATGAATAAGTTACCCCGAAATATATCTATTTTGTTTTAAAAATCATATTAATGCTTTTTATGTTATAGTTTAAGCATAAAATTGTCTTAACGATAAATTCATATTGAAACAAAATAATTGGTCAAAAGATAAAAAATTAATGTTACCCCGAAATAGAACCTATTTTGTTTTAAAAGTCATATTAATATTTTTTGTAATAAGGCTTAAAGATATATTGGCGTCTTAAAGATAAATTTATATTGAAACAAAATAATTGGCCAAAAGAGGAAAAATTAATAATTTGCCCCTAATTTAATTTCTATTTTGTTTTAAAATCATATTAATGCTTTTTATGTTATAGTTTAAGGATAAAATTGTGTCTTGAAGATAAATTTATATTGAAACACAATAATTGGATAAAAGAGGAAAAATTAATAAGTTACCCCTAACTTAACTTCTATTTTGTTTTTAGAAATCATATTAATGCTTCTCATGTTATAGTTTAAGGATAAAATTGCGTATTATGATGAAAATTTGTATTCGTATTAAACTTAGTTTATCTTATTCGATTTTTTGTTTAAAAGATCGCCCCACCAAATGTCAAATAGGCCTCGTTAAGCCACGAGAAGCTCAATAGAAAAACTATTGGCGTTGCCTTTTTTGATTTGGCCCCATAAACGTATTTTTTATGTTTAATAGCTTTGTCCATTGGGTCGTATTTAGAGACTTTGTCGGTCTACCAGGAGTTAGTAAGGCGGGGGTGGAGGTGGTTGGTTGGTTGTTGTGTAATAGTTTCACCACCAATCGTCTAAGTTCGACGCTTGGTTGTAGCCCTCATATCGGTTACGTGGTGTTGATGGGATGAGCTCCTAAAGGTCGTAGCCCTCATCTCACCATGTGCTGTTGATGGGATGAGCTCCTAAAAGTCTATACTTAGACGATTGTTGTTGATGTGATGCTTTTTTTGTGTGGTGGTTGTGCTCGTATATATTTTGCTATTGGGGCTTTGCATGCATCAATCAGTTTATATATATATATATATATGTGTGTGTGTGATAATAGGGACTTTACGGGCGTACAGTCGGTGAGTGTATGTGCGATTGTGTGCGCTTTTAATTCGTTCGTAGGTTATTAATATATACAAGCCATTTATGCCTTCTAAGAAGCCTTATAAGCCAACTGGCGGATTAACCTAGAATATACGCTTTAATTAAATAAATAGCGCAATCTGGCAAATCAGCCACATAAGCCAACTGGCTGGTTAAGCCAGCTGGCTGATTAGGGGCCCTATAAGACAACGGCCGCTCGGCTAAAGCCTTAATATGCGCTTGGCTCCTGCCAGGCGAACACCTCTTCTCTCTCTCTCCTTCTCCTCTCTCTTTCTCTTGGGAGATAACTCCGCCTCCAAGTTGCATAACCCCTTGTTGCTCTTGCAACATTCCCCCTCCCATTTGTTGCATAACATCTTGCAACATTTCCCCTTGATGCATAACAACTTGCAACATGTCCCCTCCCCTTGTTGCACACCTTATGCAACATTTATCAACACTCTCCCATTTTGCGCCCATACTACTACCTTTTACTTACTTTTACTGCTTCAAAAATATTACAGGGTATGCCTTCAGCCTCTGGGTCAGATCAGACAGAACAGAATAATAATTTGAAAGATTACAATGGTTTATATACTACTTAATTTGGTGACGTCATTATTATTTAATGGCTTGCTTTTCTCAATTCTTGATATGCTAAATTGTTTTGCTAACTCAATCCATAAATCCATATTGCGTGGATTTTGCAGAAACTGATAAAGCAAAATATTTGAAGCTGAAAGAAAATTCTGCTGTAACAGCGCATTGAAAAATCTGATGTTATCATGATTTGCTGAGTCGACTAAAAATGGAAATTAAAATATGCATTTTATTAAAATTAAATGTTTAAGGTTTAAAATTAAATGCTGATTCATGATATGACTTCATCTTTTATGATTAACACTGAGAGAGGAGAAAAAAAATGAACATTGCAGAATTTAACAAGATGACATGATTAAAGCTTAATATAAAAAATTATTAGGTAATTAAAAAAAAGAGAAATAATTCATCAAGTACTAGATAAGAAATTACTAAGGAAAATGAAATAAAAAGATTATTAAAATTTTAATATTTTCCAAACTTGCATGAATTTTATATACAGGGTGGTCCAAAACTCCCTATCTATTTTGATGACAATAGTATTTTAAGGTACAAGTGTAGTAATATAATTAAATGTATATTTATTTATCAAGCTTAGTTCTAAGATTTGACGTGAGCACCATCGATGTCTGCAAATCTCAAATCTGTTCACTGCATTGCGGAACACATTCTCAAGCAACTCTCGGTTATTTTAACGATTCCTGGGACAATGCGGGTTCGCAGACCCTGCAGGTCTGCAATTCTTGTTTAGTAAACTTTAGTCTTTATAAAGCCCCACGCAAAGAAGTCTAATGGTTTTAAATCCGGAGATCGTGCTACCCAGAGCCTACGAAAAAAACTATATAGGGCTATGGATGATTGCCTATTATCCTCATCCGTTAGAAATTTCCAGCAGATTTCGGTGGAGAGTTAACGACGAAAGCCCTTCGTTATTCGTTCGTTAAAGAGATATGTTTGTGGAGGTCTTCAAAGGACCCCGTAAAGTAATGTTTTTTTTTTTGGTTAATGTTTAATTTATAAGCTTTCGGTATTTAGCGCTGCCTAATGGTAAAGAAGGAAATTACCATACCTTATTATTTCGTTGGGCCTCGCTTCTGGTTGTAGGGCGCGACGATCTCTTTCGATGTAGGGTTGAAGACGATGGAGTTTCGCAAAGAGTTTATTTGGTTTAATTAATATAGGCAATCACTAAACTTAAATACCTGAATGAATAGGCCTATCCTTTTGAGTTATTAGGTTTATATTATTAGGTATTCACTCAGAACTTATAGGAAGATTAATTACGTCTCCCTTACTAAAGCTTCGTTTGGAACTCTCAGCTCTGCGATGAGTTAATATAAATTCCTTTGTATTCAATTTCGCTGACTTTACAAAGTCTCCAGACGTCTCGAAGTAATTTTCATGAGTCAATGATGGAAAATTTTTACACGAAATAATAAATTTTTCTTCTTGTTATGTGGGCCCATTTATGGACAATTATGTATGGCAATTATTTTCATTCCCAATGACTATGTCGCCAATTCCGAGGCAATTTTGTGATATTTAATTCAGTTAATTAATAATTTGTATTTAATTAAGAAATAAAGGTACGACATACAATACTATGTTGTAGGC
>JAJOZX010004489.1:267500-380307 GCA_023014485.1 Bathynomus jamesi
TGACAGTTGTCAAAGACAGATGTTATTACTGTTTCGAGAATGTGATGTCGACAAGCTAGTCCGAGGAGCGGCCGTTGAAGTATGCTTTCAATAAGAGTACATGCTCCTTTTTTATCGCCAGTGTTGCTTGCAGTTGTGTCAAAGCACATTGCCTGCACACAATCTCGTAGCCCCCAGTCATCCAAAGCTTCGACCACAGCACCTACAATATTTTTTCCTGTGCCAGATTTAAGTTTAGATACTGAGAGAAGCTTAGATTTTCCTCCGCCTGATACAATAATTGGAAGTCTATCCACACTATCATCACCAGTAAGATCTTGGATAAGCTTTCGGTCCCAATGAACTGTTAGAGGAATATCAGTTTCAAATGATTGCTTGATGTCATCCGTAATTTGCTGACGAACTGATATTCGTTTTCTCCGTATTGAACTTCTACTCAGAACAATATCATCAACTTCATATCCAAGAGAAGATGCAGTAGCTGCTACTACTGATACTGCTTGGCGATCACTTAATTTGTTTCTGTCCAGTGTCATTGCTAATTCTGTTGATACAACCATTGCTGGTTTATGACTACCAAGTTTCTCCTTCTTTATGGTGACTGGTGTACTTGATGTACTTGGCTCTTCCTCGGAGGAACTACTATTTGACGAAAATTGAGTCACTGTTGTGTTCATTTTCTTTCTCATAGTTTCTTTCTTAACTTGGCGTTGAAATGCTTCATCTCTAGATCTTCTCTTAGATTGTTTGAGAGCACATATTTTGGCCACACTTCCTATGTAGCCTCTCCTCCCCTTCTCTCGTTGAGCTTGTAGAAAAGCTCTGTCTTCTTCTACTGTCATTTTTTGCAGAGCATTGGCATGGACGATATCGAATAAATCGTCCAAACGTTCTTGAAAAGAAGTTTCTTTATCTGTGTCTGTGAACGTCCAGATTTAGATTTTTGAAGTCCTCTATAATTAAAATACTCCTTTTCTATTTTTTTCGTAACATTACGATAGTCAGCAGTTGGTATATTTGCCATCTCCCAAAATTTCAATACTTCAGCGCAAACAGCTTTAGATGCATCTTTCAACGTCTTTTTGGCATGTAGATGATGAAAAATAAGCAGCAGAACGTCACCATAGGATGGTAGCTTTCTTCCACATTATTGTCTCAATTGTTTGTCCAATAAGCCACATTTCGGTTGATTTTCTAGTCGCCACTGAACTTGCCATATTTTACATCCTGTTTGTGCATGATGCCATTTGACACTCTCCTACAATGTTATGATGCTATCATCTCAACAACAAATGTAACATACCTACAGAAGATAACTACTCTACAATCCATATAATATTACTAATTATTTGAGGTACCATGTTATGATTTCAAAAATTTTGTTTTTTGGACCAGTCTAATATATATGTAAAAATGAACAATGAATAATTCATATATTCATATATTCTTATATTTATATTTATTTACATTATATTCATTTTTGCATATAGAGTCCAAACTTGCATAATGCTGACAGTTCGAATAAAAATCTTAATTTGCTTTCTATTTTATTTTTGCTGAATAATTGGTGAATTATTTCTTTTTAAATGACTATAATATTTTTAGATTTGGCTTAATAATGTAATCTTGTTAAATTCTGCAATGTTCATTTTCTTTATACATTCTCTTTTAGTTGTAAAAGATGAAGTCGTGTCTTGCTTAACACTTAATTTTAAATTTTAAGCATTTAATTTTCGCTCATATGGATGTATAATTGTAATTCAGAATCAAATGCATAATTCAATTTCCATTTTTAGTTAACTCGGCAGATCATGATAACATCAGCTCTGTCAATATGCGGTTTAAAATAAAAATATGGTTTCATCTTCAGATATCTTGCTTATCTCTCTAGACATTGCTACAGCTATAATATTTACCTTGTCTTCAAATATTTTGCAAACTAATGCAGCCTATTGAAAATAAAAAACAAAACAGATCAACATTAAATAATAATGTCACCAAAAATTCAGTATATCAAGCCGAACAATTTTTCAAATTCTTATTCTGATTTTTCTGATCTAACTACAGTAAACTACAGTAAGAGAATATCTTTGTCTTCTCCTTCGAGCCTTGATCTCTTCAGGGAACTTAGTCTTAAATAGAGAAAAATAATTTCCCGATACGTTAAAAGAAGAATCGGGGAACCTTCAGAGAATTTAGTAAGCTCCACAGAATCCTCCGATCCCCTACAAAAAGAAATCGGAGAGTAGTATAAGAAAAAATACTGCGATTCCCTATACGGTACCAGCTATTCCAGAGTAACAAATCCGTTGCTGCCACCTAACTGGAACCCCCGTCAACTTCGAACCGCCCAAGGCCATAGACGGAGGAGTTAACATATATGTGCGTGCGTGTGTGTGTGTGTGTGTGTGTGTAGGTGTAGCGTCACACTATGAACATTAAAGCCAACCATTCAATTCTATCTTGGGTATAACAACGATATAACGCCATAGGATCTCGAGAAATCGAACCCCACACCTTAAGCAGCGGGCGTCGAGCCCCTAACTTCCATCTTTATATCAGTCCAATAATTAAAATGTTTTATTCATCAATATAGATATTTTTGTATTTTCATTTATTTATATATTTATGTATTTTCTTTATCTTTTTTGGTATTTTCGGAACGACAATGCTCACATTCCATTCTTGTTGGTCCAAGTCTGCCAATAACATGGAAAAAGTTATAGGGAGATAGGAGAAGAACTTCGAATTCTATTTACCACGGATGCTGCAGTTACAGTACAGGGTGTACATAAAGTCAGGATCTATTTTTGTGAAGCACTTGGAAATTATATGGAATTCAATCATAAAATGATAAAGTGGTAACATTTTTTAAATAAGTAAGAGTAGGATTCGACGTGACGCCCATCAGTGTCCCTGCACAGCTCAAATCGTTCCGCAGCATTTCTAAACACATTCTGGAGCATTTGCGGGGTTATGTTATCTGCAGCAGTTTGTATACGTGTACGTAAGTTTTCAAGACTCGTAATCTTCGTCTGATAGACGTGCGATTTGATAAAGCCCCATGCAAAGAAATCTAAAGGGGTTAAATCTGGTGATCTCGCTGGCCAAGGTCTGTTGCTTCTGCGTCCGATCCAGCGATTTGGAAAACGTCCATTTAGATAATCCTGAACAATTTTGGCATAGTGACAAGGAGCACCATCATGTTGATAGACGACGGGGATAGGATATTTACCAACATAAATACGACCTAATGGTTTAGATAAATCATTCGTAGATATCTTAATCAAACTATGAGGGAATTGAGCAGTGACTTGTTCACCTAATTGACACACCTGCTTAAGTCTACGATACATTCTGAACTCTTTAAAAGGGGAGAACCATTTAGTTCTTGGATGATTCATTACTTGCTCTGCACTATGTGAAGTGTCAATATTAGGTTCAAACAAAACAGCATGTGGAACAATTAAATAAGGTGCTGGTGATGTCCCAACATTAGAATCCCTTTCTACCCTTTCCCTAGCTTCTTTCTTACGACCTAATGTATCTTCAAAATTAATAACATATCCAGACATATTCATTTGTGGTATACTTTCAAATGATACACCAGTTACTTGATAATAATTAAATTTTAAAATAGTAGATTTAGCTTCATTAGTTAAAAGATCCAAACACAAGGTGTAATATGCATCGGCATTAACACCAAAAGTATTTTTAGACAAATAAACAAATTTCATTGAAGCTTTAAATATCTTCTCCTTAGTATGCCTTCTGACAATCCTTCGATGAGAATGACAAACAACTTTCCTTGTCCACAAATAATGACGCAAACGACGTTGACGATACATCTTGAACAGTAGATAATACACGTCTATCCAGACCAAGGTTAATGAAAAGAATGACATATACGAAAATTGAAGGTCTATTTATAGAATCCTGATTAAGACGTTACTAACAATCCTATCCCCGTCGTCTATCAACATGATGGTGCTCCTTGTCACTATGCCAAAATTGTTCAGGATTATCTAAATGGACGTTTTCCAAATCGCTGGATCGGACGCGGAAGCAACAAAAGACCTTGGTCAGCGAGATCACCAGATTTAACCCCTTTAGATTTCTTTGCATGGGGCTTTATCAAATCGCACGTCTATCAGACGAAGATTACGAGTCTTGAAAACTTACGTACACGTATACGAACTGCTGCAGATAACATAACCCCGCAAATGCTCCAGAATGTGTTTAGAAATGCTGCGGAACGATTTGAGCTGTGCAGGGATATGATGGGCGTCACGTCGAATCCTACTCTTAATTATTTAATAAATGTTACCACTTTATCATTTTATGATTGAATTCCATATAATTTCCAAGTGCTTCACAAAAATAGATCCTGACTTTATGTACACCCTGTATAAAGAAATGGAAAGGCTTTGGAACAACCAAAACTCTACCAAGGTGTGGACGACCTTGTAAGATTTCAGAACGTACACCAAGATGGATTGGAAGAATGTCTGCTGCGAATCCACGAGTGATTGCAGGTGATATCTGCCAAACATTAAATCTGTCTAAGATCGATGTCCATCCCTCTACTGTACATCGTACATTGAGAAAGAATGGTCTGAATGGAAGAGTTGCACGAAAAAATTCTCTGCTACGAAAAGCGCAAAAAAAAGCTCGTTTCAAGTACACCAAAGATCATCAAAATGGTGGATTTGCATTCTGGAAGAAAGTTCTCTGGACAGACGAGCTCAAAATTGAATTATTCGTGAACAACTAGCAACGGTATGTTTGGCAAAAATCAAATACAGCATTCGAGGAAGAAAAACCTCGTTCCTCCGGGTAAACCTGGTGGTGGTATTTTCCTTCTTTGGGGATGCTTTAGTGCTTCTGGTGCAGAAAAGCTTGTTGTCATCAATGAAATCTTGAATTCAAAGAAATATCAGGAAATTTTACAAGTAAATGTTGGGGAGTTGCGAATGGGTCGCAGTTGGGTGCTGCAACAAGATAATGATCCAAAACATAAACGTAAAAGCACCATGAAATAGTTTCAACAAAAGAATTTCAAGCTTCTTGAGTGACCCAGTCAGTCAAAGCCCAGATCTCAATTTAATCGAGAATTTTGGTTTCATTTGAAAAAAGCTGTCTACAAGAGAAACCCTTCAAATCTGAACGAATTGCAACATTTTTCGTTAGGCTAAAATTTGTACTGAGAGATGTCGAAACCTTGTAGAAAAATATCCAAAACGAATCATTGAAGTCATTCTTTTAATCAAAGGGTGGACACACAAAGTATTAAATAATTTTGTATGTAAATGTACTGTACAAAAAATTTGCATTTTCAATTTTTTATTTTCTTCAAATTCTTTGATATTTTACATTATATGTTGAAGTTAAACTAATTTTTCTACTTATTAAAATTTTCCAAACGAACGGTAAACTTTTCGTAGCTATTCCATGCATGATTCAAAAGATAAGGACAAATATACCTGAAATATTTCTCTGTACGAATATTTATCAGCTCCAACATATATATATATATTAGGGTGTTTCATAAATTAAAAGTTTGGAAAAATTTTAATCCACATGGATCCCCTTGTTCCATTTGCTGAGGAGACTGATAAACCGAAGTATTAATTCAATAGTTTAAAGTTTACGGGTCCCCAGTTTGATGCTCTGGCAGATCATAAACGGAAAAAATTAAACAAAAATCTGTCAATGAATTTTTATTCAACAAACGAGTACCATTTCACTACACATTTTCACAAAGATACAAAAAACATAACCACTTCTTGCGAATCATTTGTCCATGAAATCCTTCTTGGTTTTATTCGGGTATTTCGCCCTATGCTGCATCACAGTTTTGAGCAAATACTGCTTCTGCTCTTCGTTCTTCGTCAGAGAACAGTTGAACTCTTTGGTGAGCGCGATGGCTCTTTCGGCCCGATCGTTGACGACAGAGATTTTGTTAACAGTTGCCGCTGCTTGCTTGAAGCCCTCTACTTCAGTCCACTCGGCAACTGGCTTTTTCAAGAATTCTGTGTCCAAGTCGAATGCATGGAAGAAAGCCATCGTCTTTCCTGTCACGAACTCCGCCAGGTGTTTCGAGGCAAGATTCCTGACGTTCTTCCCTTGGGGTCGCTTGAGTTCCTTTTTCGATGCGGGCTTACCCAAACTGACGACCATCTGAGCCTTTTCTTCATCTGCCACATCTGCGTCGAAGAACGCCATGGCAATAAGAGTCTCAGAGATGTACCATAGGTGTCGAGACATGGCTTCTTGCGCAGCGTTAACACACGAATATCCCGACATGGCAAAGGCTTCCGCGTCACGCAGAAATTCTAGATCAGCTGCGGCAGCCTTGCTTGAGGTTGCAGCACGAGTCCAACCTCGGATGTAGACGAGGGACACGAAGAGACCTACGGCTGTCAGAGCTTCCAACTCGTGACTCGACATCTTGAACTGCTTCTTCAGTAGAATTACTTTCAAGGAGTAGATGGCTATCGCCATCCAACGAGCGTGATGGTAAGCGCCAGGGGCTCTGAGAGGGAAATCCACCACTTTTGCTTCTCCCAGGAAGATGAGAACCAACTGTAGCAGTTCCTTGTAGTCATCGCGCTGATGCGACGTGCTCACCATCCCTCTCACCAGCAGGACTGACTTCTCCCTCAGTTCCCTCATAGAGTCATTGACTTGAGCAAAATCGTACGGCCGCACGTCCAACCGGTCGATGAACTTCCATTGTGCCTGAAACCTCTTGAAAACGGGTATATCGGGGCCACTTGAAGGGCCGTATGCACGCTTGAAGACGGAGCTGAGGATGACTTCATAGATGTGATGCCGACAGGGGAAGTACATGAGTTCTCTGCCAAGACCTTTCTCAATCAGGACGCAGGCCCCGATATGAATCCCGGTGTTCGACGCTGTCGTGTCGAAAGACAGTCCCCGCACGCGCTCTTCCATCCTGTGTTCCTTGACCAAATCCAAGCAAACTCGCGCTATCTTCTCGCCGGTTCCGGACGTCACCTTAGGAACGCCGAACAACTTCTTGCCGTCGCCAGAGACGAGGACGGCGATCCGGTCAACGCTCTCCTTCCATTGCTCATTGTCAGGTAGGAGCTTACCGTCCCAATGCAAGACAAGAGGCTGACCAGGACAAACTTCGTCGGATTGATAACTTTCAGCAGCCACCTTCCTGAGAGCCTTGCGTGTGCGGTACATGGTACTGGCAGAAATGGACAGTTCATCCAAGTCAAAACCTAGTGATTTAGCCGCTGCAGCGTACGACATAGCTGAATCGCGGTACGAAATATTCAGCCGATCGTAGGTAGTCCTCACATCCTGTGAGATCAGATTCCTGCGTCGCTTCTTGGTATTTCCCGTGGAGGAGGATGGAAAAACTTCCACGGTTGGGTCAACGACATTTGAGTCAGTCTCTGACGAAGTTGAAATCACTAAAGCCCCCGTATCTTCTGCAGCTCCTTGTTCCTTCCTGGCCTTCTCCTGTTGTTCCTTAATCTTGTCCAGCCTCTTCCTTTTCCTAATCTCCTTATAGTGAAGCTTCATGTCAACAGGGCCCATGCTGCAGGAATTTGGATCTTCACGCTGCATGTCGAGAAAGTGGATGTCCTCCTGATTCTTCATCATTTCCTTAGCCTGTGAATGAGCAATGTCCATGATCTCCTTCGCTATTGCCTCCTTGAACATCGCCTCCTTCACTCGGAAGGACTCTGCTTTATGTGACTTGTGCTTCACAAGCCGGTCGTATTCCTTGAGAAGGGATTCCATCTTCCTCAAGGCCGAATCTCGACGCATCATGGGGATTCTCGCTCTCTCCCAAAATATGAGACAGGCATCCAGGCACAGGTTCAGGCATTTAGTACGTCCAAATTTTTGCTCCTTTTGGTGGTAAAAGTACTTTTTGAGTACTTGCAACTGAGTTGGAAGGCCACTTGATGTGATGTTCGCATCCGTCTGGCCAATAAGAAACGCTTCTGTTTTCGCTCTGGTAGACACCTGGAAAAGAAAACAAACTAAATAATTCCACAGAAATAATTTCACATCGTAATTAATTTCATTAATTAAATAAAGAAAAGCAGTAACTGGGACTCGAACCAGTGTCATAGCCGTTTGGCGGCATCGCTCAAGTCGGCGTACACAGCACGCTATCCACTACACCATCTAGGGAGTGGATAGCGTGCTGTGTACGCCGACTTGAGCGATGCCGCCAAACGGCTATGACACTGGTTCGAGTCCCAGTTACTGCTTTTCTTTATTTATAAAACTGATACGTGTACACTACGTTCTCTTTGACAATTCATTAATTAAATAAATTTCAATACCGCAGTAAAATTACATTAATTAGTATCATAAATAATTACCAGCTTAGTTGTCCAATATGCAACAGACTAATTAATTTCATGTAATATTAATAATAAATATCACTACCACAGTAAAATGACAGAAATTAAATAATAATAAATTTCAATACCACAGTAAAATGAGATAATTAGTAGCATATATAATTACCTCCATAGTTGTCCAATAGGCTATACAACACGAACCGCTCAAGTGACGAAGAAAACCGTCTTCACTGCAGGCAGGCGAGAAATGAACTGACAAAAAGTCGTCAAAGTTGGGGACCTCTAAATGCAGCGCGATCTGGTTCAAACTTGCACAAACGTGTTTTCCTGTTCTTTAGAATACGGAGAAACGTGTGGATTAAAACTCCAAGCTCATTTTTATTTTACCCTATAGGTATGAAACACCCTAATATATATATATATATTTATTGCAAGCTTCCTACACAACACTAAACTGTTGAAACCAGTATATGGAGATTTATTAACTGCAATGTACAGTTGCCCACATATGTAATGTTCCTCGCCTCACAGGCGACTCCGTACATGAGACAACGTCGCAGTGTTAATCAAGGTACCCCAACTGGGGTAAGGTGGGGTGGAGCGGGGACAACCGAGTCCAAGTGTGTGTTCATAAAGATAAACATTTAATATGATCTTGAACAGCGTTGAACTCTATGTAGTTTACTAGTCTTATACAGTAATAAGGTTCCATTATGATTACTGCAAATCTATATGAGCAGCTACTACAATAGAACAATTTATATACTCGTCAACGCGAAATGTTCGCCTACAGGAAATTTTCGCGTTTTTCGCGTAGGCTATAGTTTACGTGAAAATATCCAGCAGGCGAAAATTTAACAATTTAAACTAATCTTTAGAAAATAGTAAGAAAATAAATTTAGATCATTAAAATACTTTATTTGAAAAGTAAATTCAGTATATTGTAATAAAACATTCTAAACTAAAAGCAGTAAAAACATTTTAAAGGTGCTCTTCCAATATGTGCTCTACCGCGAAAATTTACATTCCAATACGTGATCTACCTTAGATTATTCGGATTAGCAGCATGTACGTTAGTTAGCCTTATAAGGCTAACTAACGAAAATATCACGACTTAACCTAACCAATCGTCAAGGGCGTATAGTTGACCTAACGATTGGTTAGGTTAAGTCATGATATTTTCGTTAGTTAGCCTTATAAGGCTAGCTTCACGGTAGAGCACGTATTGGAATATGGTAGATCACAGTTTCGCGGTAGAGCACATATTGGAAGAGCACCCATTTTAAATTATACTGTATTATTACTGGAAACAAATATGTCATGAATGCCGCTAATTTCCCAATCCTTCCGAACAGTTTACCTCATTTTGTGTAGGTTATCCCATACAGAGACAATCCATTTGGCATGAATAGGTTTCAGTGTGAAGAGCTTCAAAGGTCTCTTACCGAGAGATTCATTTACGTTGAGTGCTGCTCAAACTTTATCTGCATACCAACAGGCAAAACTTACCTTGATATACGACCTCAACCTCGACCAATCACAGTCCAGAATAAATGTCGTCATTCATGGCGTCATTTTAATCTGTAAGATTATAACTAGCAACTGTTGACCGCGAAATTATGATGCCGCAAACTCGTCCAAGGATATGAAAAAGCTAAAACTTGCTGCCGCGAAATTAACCTGGTTTACAGTATATACACTGGGTATCAAATTATTAGCCACTTTGCGCTCATCCATTGAATTCATCAAGGTCACTCACAGTCACTGAATGTCACGACACTGAATGATGGCGACACCTATCTGCGCATACAGTATTAAAATCATTTCGTTCTGCGCAAACGTAAACAAACGGCGGCCATTTGCATGAATTAGCAATGACTTTGGTGTCTCTAATTATTAGCCAGGTGCCAAATAAGTGTGTGATTATGGGTCGCAAAGGTGATTTAACCTCTGATGAGAAGTCCACCATCGTCTCTGAGCTGGCAAAGGGGAAGACAACCCTGGAAATATCAAAAATCCTGGGAAGATATCACCGCACAGTGAAGAGATTCGTCGAGGCTCCTGGTGCTGTCCGTTCGAGGGCTGACAAAGGTGTGTCGAGGACAGTTTCTCGACGTACCTTGTCTCGTATCAAGCGTGAAGCTGTGATAAACCGTGCCTTACCAGTCATGAACTTTTCAAACGTTGTGGCGAGGAAAAAGTGTCGAAAGCTACCAGATGTCGCATCCTGAAGAAGGTAGCCAAGCACGTCAAGCCTGTTACAAGGCCTCCTCTGAAGGTAGTTCATAAGCAGAATCGACTGAAATGGGCAGAGGACTACATGAAAATTGATTTTTCAAAAGTCCTCTTCACTGACGAATGCCGTGCTACCCTCGATGGACCAGATGGATGGAGCAAGGGTTGGGTAACAATTGGAGGGAACCGTCCTCATCGTTTGAGATGCCAGCAAGGGGGAGGTGGCATCATGTTTTGGGCAGGCATTGTTGGAGGTATGATGGTTGGGCCATGGAGAGTTCCAGACGGCGTTAAGATGACTGCCAATGCCTACATTGCCTTCTTAAAGGAAAACCTTCTACCGTGGTTCAAGAAGCAGAGGGTCACATTCAAGAGAACGCTGGTGTTTATGCAGGACAATGCACCCTCACACTCGGCTAAGAAAACTACGGAATATCTGCAGCAATTAGGCTTCTCTGGCTCTCGATTAATGAAGTGGCCAGCGTGTTCCCCCGATCTCAACCCGATTGAAAACTTGTGGAGTCTCCTGAAGAGGCGAGTTTATCGAGATGGACGGCAGTTTTCGAGTAAGGATGCACTCTGGGAGGCTGTTGTGGATGCTGCTCGTACCATTTCATCAGATGAGATCCTCACCTTGACGAATTCAATGGATGAGCGCCTCAGGAAAGTTCTTTCAAGTGGAGGATCGTACATCCATTGTTAACAACCTTATGAGGTCATTTTGATATTATTATGTTCATTATTTCCATATTTATGATGATTTCTTTCTTTGTACATTGAATATCCAGTTAAAAAACACTTTAATGTTTGTTTAAATGTGTTTTCATTATACCTGGCTATTAATGTGAGACGCTGTATTTCAGCTTAAATTATTTAAATTGTTGCCATATCCATACTTATGAACATAACTCCATAAAATTTACACAGACAACCTTGATACACATGAGCAATATATATTCAGGATCGTACAAGGTTTGATTGCGCGGTTTCTCAGAAATTTCAAAATTTGCAAAGTGGCTAATAATTTGATACCCAGTGTATATATATATATATACACGCCTCGGTGGTGTAGTGGTGAGCGTCGCTGACTACGAAACCATCGGCCCCGGGTTCGAGACCCGACGGCAGCCGGCGCGCAACAAAACCCAGCTGTTCATCCTTCCACACAATAAAGAAAGTAGTTGGTAGATAAATGGGTACCCTAGGTGGCCTAGTGGTTAAGACTGTTGGGCTGCTGATGGGGCGTGTTCGGATTCCACGTTAAACTGTAGGTCTAAGGTGGAGTGAAAAACTTTACCTTCGTCAGAATGAACAATTCGGGCGGAATCTAACCAACCAAAGGTTACCAAAGGTTATATATATATATACTGATAAACTCATACAATATACTAATGTTTGTGACATGACGTTGATGGGCCAAACCGATGTGTTGACGTGGTTACTGGCATAATCTAGGTTCATACGATATTTCTACACCGTATAACAAACAACGACTCTGAAAATGAATGAAGCTCAAGATAAGATTGCACAGCGAAGCCAGATAATTGGTATGCGAGAAGCAGGCCTCTCTGTAGCTGACATAGCCATGGAACTGAGAATTTTGAAGCCCACTGTTCGACTCTGGGTGCAGAGATGGCAGAGACTGGGAATCTGCTAGATCGTCCTAAGTGTGAGGCACCAAGAAAGACCACCCAAGAAGAAGACCAGAGAATAATCAAAGAAGTGCAGAACAATCCTATCAACAACGCAGTCACAATCCGGGAGACACTATATATGTGTATATGGGCGTGTCAGTGGACACCATAAGGAGACGGTTGCATGAAGCAGGATATCACCACCGAACACCTGCCAAAAAAGAGAGGATCGAGGAATGACAACGTCAGGCCAGGCCCTTGTTTGCTCGCCAGCATATAAATGATGATCTCGCATACTGGAGCAGAGTTATCTTCTCTGACGAGAAGACATTTGCGTCTACAACTCACGGCCGTCTTCGGTGTTGTCGACAGGACAACACGAGATATGCCCGCCAAAATATTTATGAAGTGGCACGGAGTGGGCACGTGACGGCGAATGGGTGGGGATGGATGCACCTGCAAGGACTATAAGAGCCGACTGAGATTCACGGCAGGTTTACGGCAGATCAATATACAGAGATCATGGAGGTGATGCTGCCTTCTGTAGGCGCGTATGCCTTGCCCTATCCTAAGTAGATTATCTTCATACAGCTATGTTGTATTTGTGTGTTATAGAATATTATACTATTACTAGAGTAAGATTTATGTATTACACGCATTTGTATATCCGGTTTCCACATTTACATAGGACGAATAATGGTCATAAAATTGTTCTTTGACTCTTTCAGTACTATGACAACACTTTAGGATTTTATTCTAGATAACTGCAGACTGTATTATTTGTATAACGACGCACAATTACATTTAGCTGAGAGAAACCCCTAATACATAGGTGTTAAAACCTATCTCGAATAGTGGGTTACTGATGAAGCGTATGGATGAGATACAATTCTACTTTTAATATTTAAAATTCATTTGCAAGACAACTCTCCCATCCACACTGCCAGGATTGTTAGAAGTGGTTTGGGGAGCAGCGAAATCTAGAACTACTGGACTGGCCTATTAAGGGAAGTGACCTCAACCCCATTGAGAACATGTGGAGGGATGTGGTGAACTCGTGGGAACCTGGGCAGGAGCGGACCAGCCGCCAGCTGCTGGATCACACTATGGCTGAGTGTGAGATGTTCCGAAGGAACCCAAACATCATACATAACCATGTTGCATCTATGTCACACAGATTACACGATGTAATAGACAATAATTGGGGCTGGACCAAATACTATGAACCGGGTATAGATGTGCCATTTGTTAATCTATGACAAATTGTGAGCATTTTGTATGATAAACTAGTTAGCAAAACTTTCTCAACCATTGCGTACTTGTTGTAATGCAACAGGAAATCTGGAAAACATTAATGGGTTTATCTGTCCATTGTGATTAAATCATTATCTCTCCACATTCATAATACAAATACAATCTGGAAAACAATAGGCATCAGCCAAAAACCGGTGGTGATATCCTGTTTCATGCAACTGTCACCTTAGGTTTCCACTGACACGCCCATATGCAGTCTCTCCTGGACGCCGACAGCAAGTAACCATGTCAACATCACCGTTTGGCCCATCAACGTTATTTCACAAACATTAGTATAATATCGTATTAATTTATAAGTAAATATAGATATGGTATGCTAGTATAACCGTCGATTATTCTTATTTAATTTTGATAATCAGTTACTCTTATTCATATCAAAACTGTTAACAAGTTCTTTGTGTAACAATCGATAAGCCATTTCCCACTTACTCTCCCTGCCCCTCTACCTCGCTCTCTCTCACACTGTCTCAATCTTTTTTTCTCTCAATATCAATACATATATATATAATCGTGAAGATTCGTAAGGTGGTAAAGGTTTAAAGCTGCACACGAACTCTACGAACAGCTTTATTAGTATTGTTACATAATAATTTAATATACGCGAGACTGGAAGGGAATGAGGGAGTGTGGAGGATCTACAGAAGCAAAAGCTAGCAGAAACCCTAAGATCCACTCTAAGGTTAGCCCGAGAGAAAGGAGAGTAGGGGGGGTTAAAGGAAAAGAATAAGGGGTTAATTAAGTAGCAGAACCTATCATTCGTGGGTTAACATTCATTCAGAAAAAGAGAGAGAAAGACTCGCCATCGTCATCCGCCGGCCACTGCCGACAAGTCGGAAAAATAGTCGAAGAGAATCGAAAAGGGGTGAAGATGAAAAGAAGTAAAATAAGAACGCTTACAGACCATGCAAACACAGTCTTATCTCAAAGAAACACTGTCATACCTTGCAAACTACAGACATGTATGTAAAGAGAGGATGAGAAAAGTACAAAAAAAAAGGTATGAAGAGTATAACAAAAAGTGGGTTAGTTTACACTTCGAGCAGAGGCGGCGGAACGACATGATTTAAGGGGGTACGCCATTTTGGGATGGGCCCCGAATTTTTTTTAAACTTGTAATGTCAAATGCATTGTTTTAAGCAATTTGTCAAATAAAAGACAAACATATAGCATATTTTTATTATATCAAATATATAGCATTATTTATATCAGATATTAAGATGTTATAACTAGTTGGAAAGTATAATGACAGAGACAGATAAGTAAAAAATATATAGCGAGAGAGAGAAAGAGAAAGAGAGAGCGAAAGATATATATATATATATCCCTTGGGTTTAAGATTCTGAGACAAACAATAACTAGTAGAGAGCTAATTATATTTTCCAAAATATAGCAGTCTGCATTTTTTGGCAGTGACAAACCTTTCTGCCACTAGTTTCAGATCAATCCGATCTAACATATCCTTGTGGATGTGTGCTAGTGCCACATTATTCAGTCGTGCCTGACCCATAGTAGAGCGTAAGTATGTTTTAAGTCGACGTAGAGCACTGAACGTTCGTTTAGATGTAGCTGGTGTCACCGGAATTGTGTAAAACAAACGAATCAATGTACACACTTCACTGAACAGTATTGATATGTTGGAAATAATCTTCAACACGTCCTTCACGTGTCTGCAAGTCTTATTAGTAGCCGTTTCTTTCTTCATGTCAGGAAGCATTTTCAGTTGATATGCCATTTTCTCGAAGTTTATATCTTCGTAAATTCGCAATTCTTCAGGTATAACAGAGTTTTTGCCGTTCACTGAGTTCAGTAGTACTCTTTCGATGTGGCTTGCAATCAGGCATGCATTGTCGGCGAACCGTTTTTTAAATGAGTCAGTAGACGGTCCACCACTTCATTGAAGTGAAGTCGATAGTATTCCGTAGTCGATTGATACTAATGGATGGTTGTCGGATTGTTGTCCAATCGTTTCGGAGGCTTCTGATTTCGTGGCAATCTAGGCTCTCCGATGAACTTGTGTGCTTTCGTAGCAGCTGTAACATCGTCATACAGGTTATTGAACTTACTCTCCTGGTGCAGCGTTTCAAGTTTATCAATCGCCAATTTCACTGCCAACTTTCCCTTATCGATCGTGATATGTTTGTTTTGTCTTGTTTTCGACAGTATCTCCAGGTCTGTGAATATATTCCTTAGTACAAATAAAGCGAAGAACGTTGTGTGTTTTTCCATCATTGAAAGTAATCCACCAGCCCTTGCAGCAAGATCATCTGTGGTATCTTCATTTACTGCAGCTATTGTTTTGTACACGGCGTCATAATTTCGGATGATTGCATCGAAGGTCCTCGTTCTGGTGCTCCACCGTGTCACACAAAACGGACGCAGTCCCGATCCAGATGGTGAAATTTCTTGCCTGATATCCTCAAACATCGCTTGACGTTTTGGTGAGGCCGTGATCACCTTCGTTAGCTCTTTCGCTGCAGCTTGCCCAGCTCGAGCAACTTAAACCGTGCGCACAGATTCTTGCAGACACAGATCTAAACGGTGTGCCATACAATGAACTGCCACCGCACTTGGAACTTTCTTTCGGATGTTAGCAGCAATTCCATTAAACCTGCCCATCATGACAGACGCACCATTATATCCTTGGCCACGACATCGTTCAAGTAACAACATTCAACGACAGAGGACATCTTCGAGTGCTTCGGTTATACTTCGTGCATCCGCTCGGTCTAGCTGGAAGAAGCCGAGAAAATCTTCGTGAACAACGTAATCTGCATCTACCCACCTCACACTTATAGACATCTGCTCCTGATTCGATTCATCGGCACACTCGTCAACCAGAACTACATCATGCATGCAATGCAACGCACGCAGCGTTGTAGTAACAAAACAAACACCCAAGTCAGCACCACAGCACTCAGCTGCAGCACAAAGAAACGGCACCATTTCACGGGCAATTTACACCGACGAGTGATTCAATCGCCCAATGACGTAGTTGTAAAACCGCACCGCTATTAGCTAATTTCACGGCCACACGTGGTTGGTACCCGTTGTCAATGTTTTTGCGAACATACGGTCGTTTAATTTAGAAACAAACTGATACATATATAAATATAAGCCATAAGTCGTCGAAAATATCAACTGAGCAAGGGGGTGCGCGGTGTGCCAGCGCGCAATAGGTTCCGCCGCCCCTGGCTACGAGCTACAACTATGTTTATGTTAGTCTCATTTTTTTTTTGGAATAATATAAATTTTTCACTGGATATCACACGCTGGCATGTCACAAGCTGGCATCAATTGCCAACAGACTGAAACCTCGACTATCAACCCCAGAGCTCCTGTGGCTAATTGTTTTATTATTTTAAACGACGTTAATATTTTTAAAATGCCTATCTAAACGGTTCTTAAATATATTAATGCTGGTAGAGTTAACGACGGACACAGAAAGATTTTTCAACTTATCAATTACTTTAAACGTAAAAACATTTTTGCGATGTTAGTAATGAAATGCCTACCACGTAATTTAAATCCGTTATTACGAGTATTGCTATTATTGCTCCCCACCTTAATCTCCTAGTCTCAAGTGAATGCAAATCTAACTCTTTAATCCTATCTTCGTAAGACTTGTTGAATAGTGACGGAATTAGTTTCGTGGCGCGTCACTGAACCCTTTCCAACCTATCAATATCCTCACGCAAATACGGGCACCAAACTTGAACGGCATATTCTAAGGGAGGCCTGACTAGAGACTTATAAAGGGGCAATATAATATTAGTCGATTTAAATTCGAAATTGCGCGCTATGAAGCCTAACATCTTATTAGCTTTAGCGCAAGTCCCCAAACACTGATTCCTAACTTTTAAATCCTTAGATACGCGTACACCTAAATCTACTTCCTTGTCAACGCTCGCTAACTGTCTATCGTGTACGTCAATTATTGTTACAAGAACCTATATGCAAAACTTTACATTTGTCTATGTTAAATTGCATCTGCCACTTATCCGTCCACTCCATAATCCTATTTACATCGTCTTGGAGCCTATTTCTATCGTCAACGTTAAGGACTTTACCGCCTGTTTTAGTATCGTCCACGAATTTTGACACGTTACTGGTCAAGCCTACATCTATGTCGTTAATATAGATTACGAATAGCAATGGGCCTAACACTGAAACCTGAGGGGAGATCGCTACCTTCATCCAACCACCCCGATTCACTACCATTAACAACGACCCTAGGTGTCCTGGCACGAAGCCATTCCTCTAACCAGTTAGCTACCTGACCGCGTATACCGTGCGCTTTAACCTTCGCAATTTACCTTCTATGCAGAACTGTATCGAACGCTTTTTTAAAGTGTAAATAAATAACGTCAGCCATTCGATGCCTATCGTATTCGTGCACTGTTTCGTTATAAAACTAACAAATTAGTTAAACAAGATTTATGGCGTCGGAAACCCATGCTGACTACTATTAATCAAATCGTAACTTTCTAAGTGATCGATGATACGATCCCTAACTACGGATTCCAAAAGTTTACCGACAATTGACGTTAAACTAATGGGCCTATAATTGCTAGCTACTGTGCGGTTGCCTTTTTTAAAAATGGGCGTAACGTTAGCTAATTTGAAGTCTTCAGGAATAATCCCCGCTTCCAATGACTTATTAAAAATTTTTGTTAATGCGCTTACGATAACGCCTTTCAAATCTTTCAAATGTCGAGGATAAAAAGCGTCAGGGCCTGGAGCCTTACTAACTTTTAGCTTATCGATATAATGCACAATCTCACCCTCGTAAACAGTTATTTCATTCAAAATAGTCTCACTACTAAATGGAACGATATCGTCCACGTCGGGGACATTATTTACGTCTTGTACGGTAAAAACTGTCTCAAAAAAGTTGTTAAAAATAACCTCCATCGCCTGACCGTCGGAAGCCAAAGCGCCGTTCACATAGGCCCTCTAGTGGATGCTATCTTTTATCAGCTTACGATTATTGACGTAGTCAAAAAACTTCGGATTATGTTTACTATCCGCAGCTACAAGTATTTCAAAATTACGCTTAGCATTTCTAACAGATCTTTTAACCTGACGTCTAAACTCGATCTATCTATTAATGTTAGCACCGTGTCATTGCGCTTTTTAAGTGTTACACTGTGTTAGGCTCGTTTATGAACTCACCTATTTCCCTAGTCCACCACTTAAGCCTACCATGATTACTAGCGCGCTTGGGCCTACGCGGAATAAACTCCCTTTCGATATTCGAAAAACTTTAAACGCCTCCCAATGAAAATTTGGTAAAACTTTACAAGACACCCTCATTGCCATGAAACAGGTATATTAACGAAACATAGACCAATCGATAGAGCAGAAAAAAATGGTGCAAGCAGCTATGTATCATTTTGAAAATATTAGAAAATAACAAAGTTATGACACTATGAAGATGTTACTAGGCCTATCATAGCTTACACCATTTGGATCATTTCCGTTTCATGTACTGTAGGTTAACTGAATGCCCGGTTAAGTCAACTGAATGCCCGGTTAGGTCAACTGCACAATCAGATCAGAGGTTGGAACCTCTGAGCTTATGGTCTGCTGAGGAGCCATCAGGATGTTAAGCAGCTCAGACTTCAATGTCGAATTCATCTCTCCTCCTGCCTTCGCCAGACTAAATGGGACTGGGGACAGTTCATGCTTCAAGACGTTGACCATCTCCACCATGCGACCTGCGGTTGCGGCATTCAGAAGCCGCTGTAGTAGCTTTCTGTCAGCTTTGATGGTCTTCTGCGTGTTCTCCTTGGTGGAAACTGTAGCTTTGTACACATCAGCGAAGGTTTTCGACCGATGTGTCTTCATCGTTTCATGGAAGCCTACTATCTGTTCAATCAGTCTCTCCTTGAAGCCGATTACATGCTGCTTTCCTCGATCCTGAGCTGTCAGCAGGTTCTCCACAACATCTGTGGGTGCAGTGTCTTTGATTGCCAGTGAAACAAGTGGTATGTTAGTGGTGGCATCTGTATCTCCTGCTTCACTCACGTGAACTCTGAAGACGTCAAACTGCTTCAACTGCTGAACTAGCTTTATGACATCATGAGCGTCACGCCTAGTGCGAGAAGGCAGACTGTCAACCCGAGTGAAGGTGGCTTCCCCATCATCATCTTCAAGATGGAAGAGGCATCTTGTGTCTTGAGAGATGCGTGACCGCTCTGACCATGTGATGCAGAACCTGTCGATTGCTTGGTCATTCTTTGTGATGCCGATGATACCATTGTGCATCTTGCATGTACGATTTATCCATTCGGTTGCCTGATCAGCTGGAACTTGGTTGAAGCGCTTCGCCGTCCTCTTGACGACAAAGTTCCCGTTACAGAACTGCATGAACTTCTGGTGCTGACTTCTCAAGACCTCTCATATCAGCCAAGTAGACCGGCCCCCAACGTGCATAGTTTGTGTGGTCATAGATAGTTAGCCAAGGCAGCACTGCAGCAAAGGCTTCTGTGTGGAGACACCACATGCCATCTCTCTCAGCTCTGATGAAGGCCAGTAGGATCTCTACCATTTCCATGTAGGATGATCACAGCATGAAGTTGGGATTTTCAGAGTGCTGGTCATTGAATTCCTCCATGAGACTGTGGAATTTCTCATCTGCCAAAACGTCTGAAAAGTTGTCAACAGCATCGCGTATCTCAACTATGTCAGCTCTGTCTTTGAAAAGCGAAGCAACATTGAGGGCAAGCTGTTTGACATTTTCATCTCCGTTGCCAGTTGCAGCCAGCCATGACTCAAATATCTGCCACTTGATGCGCCACAGTGCCTCATACGTCAGCTGGTGACCTCCGTGGCCGGACAGTTTGCCTACGGACAGTTTGCCTACTGGACAGTTTGCCTATGGACACCATGCCTATGTGGTATATTTATCCTTACCTTATTTAACTTATTTAACTTATTTAACTTCAGATTCATGCAAAAGAATTAATTCAAAATTAAAATGTGTTGTTGCCCTTAATAGCATAAATGTCTGAAAATATATCAAGTAAGAAAGGGAAACAGAAGTTTTCACATAATGGATATTTGTATGTGTTTGATAAATGTAGCAAGCGCGACCCTTCGTTACTTTTTTGGCGGTGCGAGCAAAAGAGTCAGTGTATTATAAGGTGTATATATAATATGGGTACTTTTCCGTTATCTGCGGTGGATCCGCAGTGCTGACTGATTGATTGAATGCTCCCCAGCTTGGAACGGACATCGCTTCATCATGGATGCGTGACACCACCCAGGCCAAGTCCTTGGCACGTGCCCGGTCCCTCTCAGGTTCATGTGACAAGTCGTCTATGTCAGTGTCGTAGCCAGGAGGAGATGGCCTCTTGCCAGATGGAAGGGTAGCCTGGTCCAGCCTTTGGAACTCCTGTAGATCATCAGGTTTGATAGATTTCGATCTCTTGTGCTTGCCACCCTTTTCGCCATGACTCTGCTGTGGAGGGGGACCTCTCTTCCATAACATCAGTTGAGTGCTGTGGAAGGTGTTCTTCCCGTCTAAGGTTGACTCCAAGACATCTATGTTGTCACAAGAGCAGTGAATCATTTTCTCTTTGATGATGGTGTCAGGGATGTAGACACATCCATTCTCAGCATCCCTCTCCAGGATGTTCTGAGCGATGGTGTTTTCTATCCTTCTTACAGTGTCGATACCAATAGTGTGATTTGCCGCGAGGAACAGATCCAGGAGTGCTTCTGAGCGGGTGGCTTGGTGCAGAGTAAGACCCAAGCCCACATGCTTTGATGTCAATTTTCGTCGGTTGGAGACTGCATAGACTATGTCCTGAGCAATGCTACACACACTCTGCTTCACTTTCTGGTCCTCTTCACTTCCCTCATCCATAGCATCTATTCCCCCAAAGAGCAATCGTAGAAACAGGTACAGATTGTCGGGTATGATGCGATCAACATGTTCCTGATCAAGACCTTGCCACGTCTCGGAGTGTCCAAGAGTTTCAAGAAGATCTTGTCGAACCTTCATAGCCACGTGTACCATATCTTGGAATATGCTGCTAGTGGCACACATGCGGACATCAGCATCTTCATCTTCAGTAGACTCTGATTCAGAGGTGACAGGAGCTTGTTCACAAGACTTAGCCAGTGCTTGGGAGATGATGAAATCTGCAGCGTGCCCCTTGACAATGGGCGTACATAGCTGGCGTTTGATCCAAACAGCCTTTGAACATCTTCGTAGAACGTTGTTCTCCTGGAGTATTTCACGGTGATGCCAGTGTCATTACACATACTCTCGTATCTGTCCCAGACATCTCCCATGTCGTATACGTAACCACGAGACAGGCCTACTGTCGGGTCTTTGCACAGCTTCGACATGCACTCATTTTCAGGCCCTTGCTGCTCCTCTGACACCGCTTGTTTTCTAGTACGTCTCTCAAATGTCACCAAACATGCCAGATGATAGCAGCATTCAACTGCAATCACATCACTCACCGCTGACTACGGTATGCTCATGACAGGGTCGTCTTTGGCACGCTGGATCAAATCATCTGACTTCTCCATTGTCTCCATCCTGTGCAGTTTCTTTTGTGGTCTTTTGGCAAAACATGAAGAGGGTCCAGTCAATCACTGGTGTTGAATGTCTACGCTTTGGGGAAAAAACCTGAGAGCCTGCACTTTTTGTGGTTGCCGATGCACCCATGGTCTGCTGCTGACTTCGCAGCCTTTTGATTTTACCTTCAGAGGTGAATAAAGAGTAGCATGATTTATGCCACTTGAGTTCCAATGTATTGAAATCATCCTTGGAATGACTTTCCAGTCTTTGTAAAACATCAAGATAGTAGGTATCTCCCAAGTTCTTTCTCTCATCGCCCACAGTCATAGTGCTTGTTTTTCCTTCTGCTGATGCTATGCGCAGGTCACCAGCGCTGCTTTGGCAGAAGAAGCAACAATTCTCACTGACATCCTGACGTTTCCTCTTGCGCTTGATAACAGCTACAGGGTCCATCTAATGAGCTCCCTATCTGCAAAGACATGTGGAAATGGCAGTATGTAGTAGCCACATATATATTGAAACAATTCGAAACATACCTATCCTTTAGCAGTATTATTATTATTATTATTTTACCAGCTGGCACTGTCTGCACTCTTTTAATTGTATATACCAAACCAATGTCTGGCCAGCCAGTGCAGTGAAAATATTCAACATGTGAAAGTATGCTATTACTTGTACTATGGTAGTAGTAGGCACACGCGCACCTCACCCAGCATGCTAAATGTAGTTTTAATGGAAATAAAGATATCCAGAGTCATAGTTACATTCAATTATTATCCATAAAATCACAAAAATATGCTTTATGTGCTAATGATACACCTTTAAACACGTTGTTACATTGAGTCACCACTGAAATGCAAAAATTCGGAATTTTTCAGAATTTGAGTTTTGTAACCTTGTATGGGACCTTCAAACCCAAAGCTGAGAGTGGCATCCACCCACATCTTGTTTGGCATTCTCAATACGACTTATCTAAGGTGGGTGCCTGCTATTAACAAAAAACGCCGTTAAGTTTTTTTTAGGGGACTTTTCAGTTTTTCGCCGGCTCACTACTAGTCTTATACAGTAATAAGGTTCCATTATGATTACTGCAAGTCTATATGAACAGCTATCACAATACAACTTTTTATATACTAGTGAATTTGAACCAAACATAGACATTACACAACCAATTATAATTACATTACAATAGTTTATAGTATTTAGAGATTAGCTCGTCGAGAAAACGTAAATTTATGGACAACTTAACTTATTATGCTTTGCCGTTTTTGTGAATGTAAAATATTTTTTTATAATTACACTTTGAAATAAGTATAAATTATCAGTGTTTTTTGGTGTTCAATTTTCTGTAAATATAGATTTTGTTTTGTAATGAAAATTTTAAAATTTCAAATAATCAGTAAGAGAATCAGTTAAATTTGGACGATGCCACTGCCCCAAAAATGGCAGATTCTGCTAATGCCGATGAATCAGTACAAAACTAGTTTTTATTGATTTTGCTAATTTTGAGGGCCAAGTTCTTTACTGGTAAATATACTCTTCAGTTTGATGTAATAACATGTTTCATAGATTTAATGACTCACACATGTTGTTTATACCCTCATGTAATCGCAAATTTCTTTAAAAATATCATCTTATTTGTTAAACTTTAATACAAAAAATGTCTCATCTTCTAATTTTTTTTACAGATAAGATAAGTAGTATAATGGCTCCAAATACAGAAATTTAATAAAAGAATAGGTTGAAAATTATTGTTCTCCATAAAGAAGGCAACATTTAAAGACAAATAGCTGCTAAAGCTGGAGAGTCATTGTCTACTGTTTCCAAAACACTTTCTCACCACTCACAAATTTGGGATGTGAAGAACAAAACAGGTTGAGGATGGAAGCGAAAAACATACAAAAAGAATGATGAGTAATATGATAATGATGAGCAAGCGTAATAGATTTAAGACTGGTGGGTGGGGAAGGGGAATGAGGGAGTGTGGAGGTTGGTTGCGTAATGTTTATTTTTGGTTCAAATTCATTAGTATATAAAAAGTTGTATTGTGGTAGTTGTTCATATAGACTTGCAGTAATCATAGTGGAATTGTGACGGTCGAACTGCCTGCGAACTTTTTTCTTTCTTTCTTTCTTATGGCCGGCCAAACCACTAACGATATTTGAATGAGACTTAAGGAATAAGGATAACTGAGACCTGGGAAGAACATAGGCTATGTGGCGTTGGATTTTGAGGTCATCTGAGGCCGCTGGAGGCCTCTGTATTCCGGATTGTTTGAAAGATAGTGACATCATAGACACGTCATAAAAGATAGTGACATAAAATGGGCGGAGATCTAGCATATAATATATATATATACATATATATATATATATATATATATATATATGTTAAACACAGACCGTGCATGGCACAAGGAACTCTTCTGGGAAAATTAAATCCACTATAGTCCGAATAAGTAATGATAAATGACAAATACCATAGTTTTTTTCCTTTTTCATGATTTTAGCCCGACGTGGGCAACGGGTCTCTCGCAAAGAGATCCCATAAATATAGCTTCCCTCACCAGCTATCTGCAAAGCAGACAGGATCCAGCTTTGGGACGTGGATCTAGGGTTTAAAGCAAACCTAGATCCCTACACTCAGAACCTCTATATAAGTAAAAGACTCGTTGCATTCACGTCGTGTTGAATAAATCAAAGAAAAAGGGGTAACTATTGTATTTTTAGCCAAAAAAACCAAAACTTAAACCTCAACCGGGACATTGAGCGTCCACTTTTCAAGGCACGAAACACGTCCGTTTAGTATACACAAACTCAGAATGGTTCCCTGAGAACAATATATGTTAAACACAGACCGTGCATGGCACAAGGAACTCTTCTGGGAAAATTAAATCCACTATAGTCCGAATAAGTAATGATAAATGACAAATACCATAGTTTTTTTCCTTTTTCATGATTTTAGCCCGACGTGGGCAACGGGTCTCTCGCAAAGAGATCCCATAAATATAGCTTCCCTCACCAGCTATCAACACGACGTGAATGCAACGAGTCTTTTACTTATATAGAGGTTCTGAGTGTAGGGATCTAGGTTTGCTTTAAACCCTAGATCCACGTCCCAAAGCTGGATCCTGTCTGCTTTGCAGATAGCTGGTGAGGGAAGCTATATTTATGGGATCTCTTTGCGAGAGACCCGTTGCCCACGTCGGGCTAAAATCATGAAAAAGGAAAAAAACTATGGTATTTGTCATTTATCATTACTTATTCGGACTATAGTGGATTTAATTTTCCCAGAAGAGTTCCTTGTGCCATGCACGGTCTGTGTTTAACATATATTGTTCTCAGGGAACCATTCTGAGTTTGTGTATATATATATATATATATATATATATACCGAGCATCTTGAAAAGAGCAAACATCGTCCCTATATATAAAGGCGGGGATAGATCTCAAGCAAAGAACTATAGACCAGTGTCATTGACGTCCCACCTCACCAAAATATTTGAAAGAATAGGCAGAGAAGATCTATGACCTCTTGTAGACAGTAGAAAAATTCAACGAAAATCAGCACGGACTCTGATCGGAAGATCATGCCTATCACAACTTATAGAGCATTATAACAATATCCTAGATGCACTTGAAGGTAATGAAAACTATGCTGTCATATACACGGATTTTGCTATAGCTTTCGTCAAGTGCGATCATGGTATAATAAAACATAAAATGAAACATTATTAACATAAACACCCAGGAATGTCTGTCAGTCGGTCACGCTCGAAAAGAGAAGATTCTTGATATATATATATATATATGGGCGATATTTGTATTTTAATATGGGCGATATTTGTATTTTAATGCATTAGAAAAAGGCGTAATGAATTCTACTTTTAATTATAATTTTAAAAAGTCTATCTATAATAATAAAAGGACGCCCGTGTGTGTGTGTGTGTGTGTGTGTGGGTCAACTGTACGCCCTTGACAATTGGTTAGGTTAAGTCGTGATATTTTCGTTAGCTTTAACGAAACTATCACGACTTAACCTAACCAATCGTCAAGGGCGTACAATTAACCTAACCGGGCATTCAATTAACCTAACTAATAACAGTCTTCGAACTACAAAAAATATTCCACCGTCGGCTAGGATATTTTTGCCACCCGCACGAAGGGCGGGTTCTCTGCTAGTATGGGAATAACAGGAAAAGTGGGAAAATGGATCTACAACTTCCTCAGAGAATGACTACAGGTGGTCAAAATTCAAAGTGTATCATCATCAGAATCAGAAGTACGCAGCTTAGTACCACAAGGTACAGTGCTGGCCCCACTTCTGTTCATTATCATGCTAACAGACATTGAGAGTGAAGTTCACAGCAACAGTATAGTAACATCATTTGCGGACGATACAAAGATCAGCAGAAAAATCAATGATGCAAATGAAGTGGAGGCCTTACAGAGGGACACAAACAAAATATACAAATGGTCTGAAGACAGCAACATGACATTTAACACCGAGAAATTTCAGCTCTTAAGATATTAAACAGACTGCATATTATGCTCCAGATTGACAGGTAATTTAGAGAAACACAAAAGCAGTCGACTTCGGGGTAATAATGACCGAGGATACCAAATTCGAGACACAAAATCAGATAGCAATAAACAAAGCAAAAGGAGTCGCGGGACAGGTACTAAGAACGTTCAAAAGGAGGGACAAGACAGTAATGATTCCCCTGCTGAGAACACCGATCATACCAAAACTTGAATACTGCTCAGTTTTGACGTCCCCATATAAAAAGGAAGAAATTAATAAACTAGAAGAAACACAGAGGCATTTCACAGTCAAAATTGATGGCTGCAAAGAACTCAACTACTGGGAAATACTACGTAAACTAAATCTGTACTCGCTGGAAAGAAGGAGAGAGAGGTATATGGAAAATGATCGAAAAACTGGTACCAAACCTCAAACTAAACCCAATTACAATCCAAACAACGGTGGAAAATAGGAAAGGCAGAATATATAGTGTTCCCAAATTAACGGCCCGAAAAGGGACCTCCTCAACACTGAAGGAAAATAGCTTGGTGGTCAAGGGGCCAAGATTTTTTAACTATATTTTAACTATATTTTTCATTTTCATTGTTTTTGGACCACTCTAATATATATACTGAACGTATATACAGCATCTCCTGGAGACAGACTGTTGCCAGTACACACACACACACACACACACACAAATATATATATATACTAGGGTGTGTCAATTTTGGGGGTGAAATGACTAAATTGAAAATCATGTGATTTGGTAGCAATTTAATGTAATCATTTGGCATACAAAATAATATCCTTGCTTCAAAAACAATAAAAAATAACTCCTACCTACATCAATTTTAATTCAAAAATTCCATTTTTCCGTAAATTCGTAACAAAATAACAAATGCGCGGAAACATCCTATCAACATTTAAAGTGGCAATAAGATATCATTCAGAGTCTTTATTTGAAAGTAACCAATGCAGTCATGTCCTTTTTGCTGCGGTTCCTTGACATCAGCATTCGGCTTGCTACTTACGCTTTGATGTAGCCTTCTCGCCTCTCGTGACTGTAAACTTGACTAGCTGCTTCTGTGACCATCTTCACACATCTCTCCACACTCTGAGTGTGAGAAGGCCACTTTGGCACTTGCATTGGGGCCTCTTTAAGTTGTGTTAAATCTTTGTTTGTTATACATGTTGTCAGTGGTGGCTCCAAAACTTCAGAACTCAAGTTAACTAATTCTGACAATTTCGTGGCATTGACGTTTATCGGAGGTACCTTCCTTGTCTGAACAGAGCAGTCTCCCAGCTGGTCATCATCTAGTGATGTTCCTCTAAGCTTTAGAGTGATTTCCACAGCCTCAGTTTGCTCTTTGGTACATTGGCTGCAGAGTATTGCTTGCAAAACTGCCTCTGGCCTAGCATACCAAGCGGACCTTCTCACCACAGGTAACACGATGTCCACCACTACTTTCCTTTGGGTTCTCAGTAGCTGTAATTGAAACAAGATGTGGTTGGGCCCCTCCATCCACATTGGATTAAGTTTTACATTGAACCAGTGAGGAAGATAATACCCAATAATAAATTCAACAATCAACATCAAATTCTGTAGCATTTTGCCCTTCAGTGCATGTTTGGAAACCCAAATCCTGCAGAAACGAATCGCTGTAGTTAACCAACGACTGTGACTTACGGGTCCAATCTCCAAGAGAGCCAGATTTTGAGGCAACTCTCCTGATCTGATTGCTTGAACAATACGATAAGCGTAAGATTGATCCGTGCTGAGGTCTTTGATAACTTCTTCAGAAAACACTGGAAGGGGAGGGCCTACTTCGACCTTTGGAAATTTTGTATTTATTTCTAATTCCATTGCTTCATCTAGCATGTTGCCAAGGGGGCCTGACCACTTGTTGTTGCTCTTTGTAGGACCATCAAGTTCCTGGATGAGACGACGAAGAGGTAGTTCCCCTGTGTGCAAATCACATACAATCCAAACAAGCCTTCTTCCAAGTTTTTTCTCTAAATGCGTCATAACACCGCCCTGCCATCCAGTGTTCACCGCAGTTGAGTCTCCACCAACGGCCTGCAGTGAACTGTCGAGTCTTCTTTCTTGAAGCCAACATATTATTTGATCAGCAATTGCCTCTGCATGTTTCTTGTCTTCTACTTCTGCTTCAGGAACAAAGTGAAACAAATAGCGGCCACCAGGTTCCGAACACAGGGAGTAGTGTTCTTCTTTGATGAGACCGGGAAACTTTCTGTCCATTCCCTCTACCTCTAGGAGAACTTTTGTGTCATCTCATCTTCCATCAAACAAAAGGCAAGAGAGACCTTCCTCCTTCAAATCTTTTTCATGCTGATCAGATATTTCCTTCATTATTTTTTCTTGTGCTCTTCTTATCTTATTATGATCTATCACTAAGGATGTATCCTCTCGGCTGATGAGGCCTGCATCTATCCAAGAGGCAGTGGCAATCGCTGCTGTCTCTCGTAGCCCCGTATGGTGGCGAATACTGGCAAGGGCAATGTTTGAGATGTCTTTAGTGTTGTATTTCATTCTCTTCGGCGAAGGTTCAGATGGCATTTTCGAGCTATCATCTGATGTTGCTTCTTTCTGTTCATCTGAAGAGCTTTCAAAGAAGTGAGAAACCTCTTGATAGAGCTCTTCATCTCTTTGGGTGGCTTCTTCACTCTTCTTTTTCTTCCTTTCTTCCCTCTCTCGGATTTTCTTTTTTCTTAGCAATAACAATCTGTTTTTTGGTTTCTGAATAATCTGCCGAACCAATCTGCATACTTCCTTGGCCTCCTGCCTTTGTTCTCTGCGCCTTTATGAAAGCCAGCTCCAAAACAGGGATCTTCTTCTCACGAGGAAAGCGACAATCAATGTGAGGGTGAGGTTCTCTTCTGCATGAGGGAGAACATTTGGCTTCAGAACACAACTCTATGGGACACTGGCAGTTAAAAATGTCAAGAAGAGTATCAAGTGTGTGCAGAAATTTATTTTTCTTTGCTAGTTTTCCTTTACCAATCTGCTTGTGCCACAGCTTTAATTTTAGCTCAATAGTTCTATACTGATTGAGTACAGGTGGTTTGAATAACACATTAGCTTTTTTCCACTGATGCAGAAGAGGGGGAATCATGTCCCTTATGAGCTCTTTCTCTGTGTAGTTCCTTCTATCCTTTGTATTTTGTTCACGAAGGAGTAACCCTAGTCTTAGCATGTCTTGCACTGTTGGTAGTTCTGATACGGGAAGCTCCTTGCCTGTACCGACTAACAGGCTGAAGTGGCATGACAACTGACCTCTTGTCTTCAATTTTGGCATCTTAGGAATATCTGAAAAGAAAGAAAAACTTTTAAGTATTTTATATCAATTACGATGTTTCAAAGTTTAGTCATTCGATGTTCTAAAATTCAATAAAAAAATATTTCGTGGGATTACAATATAATTAGACAGAAGAATATGATAATAATAAATAATTGTAATAATCAATAATCCATACTTACAGTTAAACTGTAGTATTCGTCTAGTAGAATAACTATGAAGTGGGTACAAGAGCAATAACAGCAAACCACCGTCTATGACATCTAAGAGGCAACTGAAGACTGAGAGTGAGGGACAGTTCTATTCATGTTGTGACTTGTACATTGTACAACAACTATATGACCTTGAAAATACTCCATATGTGATCAGTGGGATAATTCTGTGACAGATGAATAGTTAATCAATTTATGTCCTATTATTTAGTAAAAGAGTCAATTTCTGAAACTTTAAGGTAAAATTGATGTAGGTAAGGGTTATTTTATTTCATTTTGGTTGGCCAATTTCAAGTTTTGACAGGAAAAGACTATATTTTCACTACCAAAATTGATTTGAAAAAAGTTGACAAAATTGACACACCCTAATATATACACTGTGTGTGTGTGTGTGTGTGTGTGTGTGTGTGTGTGTGTATTGGCAAAAGTCTGTCTCCAGGGGATGCTGTAGGCTGCCCTTCAGATAAACAGACTAATATTATATTCGTTCTTTATTTGGTAAACAAATCTCTTTTTTTAAATGTAAAATCTTTTCCATGATATATCCTCCGCTCCAACTTATGCGTGCATTTTTTTTAGATTGTGTAAACAACTCTCGACTAATAAAATAAATGCAAGTGTTCAACAACCCATTCTGAGGCATTTGTTTTTAAAATTTTTAAAATACAAATTTATATTTCGTCCCAGTTCAGCTTCCAGTCTCCTTTGTAAGATAATTCTCTCGATTATTCATGAAGGTAAAGCGTTTAGAGGTAACTTTACGGTTTACATAACTAAGTATTTATTTACAAAAAATATATCCTTTTCTGAATAATAAGTTTGCTCGTCACTCTGTCGCCATCGAATCACAATGGATACGCCCTTTTGAGCTCATAAGGTTCTTTATTATTCACAGCTGAAGTGTTTAGAGAGGCCTTTGTGATATCCCTCTTATATTTCTTTTGTTTGAGCTCTTCCACATGCCTCTCTGTTGGGTCGGTTAAAACAAACAATAATGGTCTAGAATGGTCACTGTGAGATTCTTCTGGGCTAATTTAAGTTCGGTCTAGAAGAGGGTAGAATTTTGTGTATAAGATTTAATTTAATTAAAATCAAAATAATTAAGGACGAAATTATTTTAACTATAATTTCGTGAACGCCTATTTCTTTATAAACTACCTTTTACGTCAATATATATATATATAATATATATATATATATATATATATTGAGGCGTTGTGAGCGAGGGACGAACTCGCCACATTGGCGATTTTGCGATTGTTCCCCGAATGAATAGTTCATCCCTCCCCCCATCCACAGACAATTGGTTTAGTCAAATGACCCCCTTGTACGCTCAAAATGTAATTATTTTTAATCCGTGTGTTTGCGCTCTGTGCCGCTCGTACACAATAGTCAAAGTTTAAACGCGTCCATTTAAAAAAACTAGTCTGGCGAGTTCGCCCCTCGTACTCACGACGCCTCATACCTTGTTAACCTTGTTTGGGTTCCGTGCGTCGGTCTTTCTTCACTCGAAGTTGTAGATCCATTTTCCCACTTTGCCTATTATTCCCATATGTTTCATTTTATGTGCTATTATACCATGATTGCATTTATCGAAAGTTTTAGCGAAATCCGTGTTTATGACACCATAGTTTTCATTGCCTTCAAGTGCATCTAAGACATTGTTATAATGCTCTATAAGTTGTGATAGGCATGATCTTCCTGGTCGGAATCCGTGTTGATTTTTGTTGAATCTTTCCAATGTCTCCAAGAAGTCATAGATTTTCTCTCTGACTATTCTTTCAAATATTTTGGTGAGGTGGGACATTAAGGGCACTGGTCTATAGTTCTTTGCTTGAGATCTATCCCCGCCTTTATATATGGGGACGATGTTTGCTCTTTTCTAGATGCTCGGTATTTCCCCAGAATCTAGGGATCTTCTCCATATCGAGTATAACGGTGTAGCTATTTCATTTTTACAGTTTTTAATTAATAGTGCGTTCCATTTGTCCGGACCTGCAGCTGAATGTGATTCCATTTGTCCTATAGCTCTCGCTACATCTTCTGGGGTAAAATCAAAGTCTGCTATACATTCTCCTTGCAATTTCTCTTTGAAGAATGCATCTATGTCAGGTATCGCTTTGTCACTTTTTGCGGTACTGAAGACCGATTCATAGTGGGTTCTAAATGTTTCAGATATGTCTTTTAGATCGTCTGTTAGTTCATTATTTCCTTTCCTTAAGTGCCCGATGTAGCGCGCGATTTTTTTTTTCCTTTTCGCATCGCTGTAGAAGTATTTTGGATTTACCTTTACTGCTTCTACCGCCTTTTCCTCTTCCCTCTCTGTATGGCCCTTTATCAGAGTTTGTATTTCCCAATCGATTCTCTCCAGTTTTTCTTGTCTTACTTTCCTAGCATTGTTGTCTCCGCAATTAGCTAACTTCGTCGCTACTCTCTTTTTTTTGCGGAATATTCTTCTCTTTTGCCTCTCAAGCCATTTCCTCTTTCAGTTTGGCTGTGCTTTCGGAGCATATTTTTCGAAAATTCTCAGCGTCTTTTCTTCCAAGGTTGTTAGCATTTCCTCAGTTGTTTTATTCTCGAAAACTGTTCTCCACTCTATTTGGGCTATGTGTGATCTGATTTCTTCCTAATTTATGGTCTTGCAGTTTAAGTTAAAAGCCCCAAATTTGCTTCTTCCTTCAGTATGTGTATTGTCTTTTAAAGTTATGGCCATATTTGTTGATAACTCGCTTATATTGTGGTCTGAGATAATAGTTGGAGTTATTTTTATATTTGCTATGAAGTTCGTGTTATTTGTGAATACCAGATCTAGGCAGTTATTTTTCATGGTATTTTCTGTTATCTCCTGTGTCAGCATAAACTCGTTTGTGAGAGCCATCAGCATTTTTGCTTGCTCCTGGTCCTCTCTTGTGCCCCCGTTATCTTGCTGTATAAATATATTTCTACCCACCTTTTTGTATTTTATAAATGGGAAATTAAAGTCGCCGCAGAGTATTATATTAGGGGATGGAGAGTTTAGGGACTTTATTAGAGTTCTGATATCATTAATGTCATCTGCAAATTTTTCATTTGGAGAGTTTGGAGGTCTATAGATGACTATCAGTACCACGTTTAGTTTCTCTATTTTCACTGCAAGGGTTTCCATATATATATATATATATAATATATATATATATATATATGATGCAAACCCGCAAGGAAAAAGAAAAATGATTCCAAGGCCTTTCGTGCATTCAGAAGTACACCTCGACATTCCCTGACGAGGTATACTTCTGAATACACGAAAGACCTTGGAATCATTTTTCTTTTTCCTTGTGGGTTTGCATCATTCATTCATTTCACGTGTTTAATTGTAAAATTCATCCCATACTGTATATATATATATATATAGTGTATATATATATGTATATATATATATATATATATGATACAAATCCACAAAGAAAAAGAAAAAAAATTATTCCAACGGAATCCAGGGGAATCATTTTTCTTTTTCATTGTGGGTTTGTATCATGTATTCATTTCACGTGTTTAATTGTGAAATTCATCCCGTACTCTATATATATATATATATATATACATATATATATATATACACAGGTGTTTCATAACATGTGGAACGCACTTTCAGGATTGATTCAAGACCTGAAAACAATGAAAAAAGTTTATAAAGGGTGATCCAGAGAAATGGGACCCAAAAGAAACCCCTGTAACTCTTAAAGTATAAGTCCTTTTATAAAATCATACGCATCATTCGAAAGAGGATAGTTACAAGTTTGTACAGGATTGTATAGGTTTTGACAATACAAGACAAGATAAGATACAAAACAAAATAAAAGTGTTAGTTAAAACTAACCCTTCAAGATGACTGCATGGACTGTGGAACAGCTGCGTTTCATAACTGAGCAATATTATGAGCATGGAAGAAGTGTAGTTTCAGCTCAAAGATCTTTCAAGACAAATTTTCAGATGTCAAAATCACCTTCTAAGAAAGTAATCCGTCGGTGTGTCAGAAATTTTTCCCTAACTGGCAGCATTGGAAAAAGAAAACCAACTGGAAGAGTGCGCACAGCAAGGATAGACGAGATCATTAACAGAACTCATGAAATTGTACAGGATAATCCTAACATAAGCATCAGACGTGCTTCTCAGCTGTTAGGAGTTGGATATGGAACAACACACCGTATATTCAAGCAAAATTTAATGCTCTTTCCATATAAAATTCAAACAGTGCAACAACTAAACGATGGAGATTTCGCACGAAGACGACTATTCTGTCAATGGATCCAACAGAAGGTAAATGACACCACCAATTTTCTAGCAACTTTGATTATGTCAGACGAAGCCATTTTCACTTGAATGGAACTGTAAACAAACAAAATTGTCGTTTCTGGGCAACAGAAAATCCATTGAATATTACCGAAGTCCCGTTGCATAGTCAGCGTGTAACTGTTTGGTGTGGTCTTACTGCATCTCAGATCATAGGGCCGTACTTTTTCGAGGATTCCACCGGAAACACGGTCACTGTAAATGGTGATCGCTACGAAAAAATGTTGACCGATTTCCTTATTCCTAAATTAAGAGATCTTTGTCTAGAAAACCACTGGTTCCAACAAGACGGAGCTACCTGCCATACCACGAGGAACTGCATGGCAGTTTTGCGTCAAACGTTTCCAGGCGAGTTAATCTCAAGATTTGGAGACGTTGAATGGCCCGCAAGGTCTCCGGATTTTTCTCCCTTAGATTATTATCTCTGGGGATATTTAAAGAGTAGGGTCTACAGAAATAACCCAACGACCTTGCAAGAATTGAAGGCCGCCATCACAAATGAGATACAGGCCATACCACCGCACACTCTTGCAAAAGTGATGCAGAACTTACAAGCGAGAACACTGGAATGCTTGGCAACTAATGGAGCACATTTGAAAGGAGTCATTTTAAAAAAATAAATATTTCATAATAAACTTGTAACTCTACTCTTTCGAATGATATATAGTTTTTATGAAAGGAATTAAATATTAAGAATATTTGGCTTTTTTTTATGGTTCCCATTTATCTGGATCATATGCCCGAAATCGCTTTGTTTCCGAGTTACAGCCCGTTATGTGTTTCAGCAAGTATCCGACTTACCTTTAAAGGGAGTGCTCAAAATGATCGCCTTGCGCTTGAATACACGCCTGAAAACGCCTCGTCATAGACTGCCTGACACGTTCAAACATTCCAGGTATTGCTCGGATTTTATGGCATCCTTGTTCTACACGTTGGCGAAGCATTTCAACGATGTCAATGGGTGTCACATAAACGATGGCTTTCAGATGACCCCACAGGTAAAAATCGAGTGGATTCACGTCCGGGGAGCGAGCAGGCGACGCAATGGGTTCTCCACGGCCTATCCATTTATCAGGGAAATGGTCATCCAAATAGTCTCTGGCTACTCGACTAAAATGAGCCGGAGCGCCGTCATGCATAAACCACATACGACGTCGGACACCAAGAGGAACTACATCTAGTAAATCGCTTAAATCATTCTTTAAAAAATTGGAATACGATTCTCCTGTTAATCTTCCAGCCAAAACAAAAGGACTGAATAAGTTGTCGGCAGTAAGTCCGGCCAATACATTGATACTAAATTGTTGTTGGTGCCTTGACTAGATGATGGCATGCGGATTCTCTTCGGCCCAGTGATGAGTGTTGTGAAAATTGATCACGCCATTTCTTGTGAATGCAGCCTCATCAGAAAACAGCAAGGAGGATAGAAAAAGAGGATCACGAGTACACTTGAAGGAACCAAGTACAAAAAGCCTCTCGTGATGGGAAATCAACTTCAGTAAGGCCTTGTACTCTCTGAATGTAATATGGGTAAAGTTGTTGTTCCCGTAAAATTCTCCACACAGTTGTCTATCTTACACCCTCTGCTGCTGCTGTCCTTCGTGTGCTGACACCAGGATGTTCCTCCACGCGATTCAGGACGCGCTCCTCCAACTCAATAGTTCTGGCGCTGATTGGTCTACCACAATCTGAAACTCGCCTGTATCACCAAGACGCTCGTCTATTCTCTTCAAGGTCGTCTTATCTGGCGACGGCGATTCGGAAACCTATCCGCATACAGACGTATTGCTGCGGCCGCATTACACTCGGCAATTCCATACATGAGATGCATGTCTGCCATTTCTCTCTTTGAATAAGCCTCCATTCTCACTTCAGATGCACACTATCACTGAAGAGCACAAAAACTTTTAAGGTTTTTTTCTTCACTCGACCGCGCTTATTCACGGGAAGAAATTACGAATACGAACAGTGAAACACCGCGATGCACCTCTGACTGACTGATGGCTCTACACTCAACGATATTGAAATATGTCATAGAGTATACGAAACACTACAATCGGCAAGGCCATATATGAAATAAGTCTCCTACACACCCACAAACATTGTCGGCAAGCAGTGTTTGTAAACAGTTTGCGGAAAGAATTGCTGGAACACAAAACGGGCTGTAACTCGGAAACAAAGCGATTTCGGGCATATGTTTATATGAACTTTTTTCATTGTTTTCAGGTCCTGAATCCATCCTGAAAGTGCGCCCCACATGTTATGGAAAAAACCCTGTATTTATATATATATATATATACTGTATATACATACATACATACAGGGTTTTTCTTATATATATGTATTAGGGATGGGACACATAAAATTTTAAGTCCAGTTTTCGATTTCAGCTTAAGTTTGCAAAAATATCGATTTCAGTTTCGATTTAAGTCTTTAATATTTTTTCGACTTTAGTTTATTTTTCGATTCAAGTTTTATATTTTTGGGTTTGATTCAATTTAAATTTCGATTCCAGTTTTTTTTCAGATTTCTTTAAGAATTTCTTTGTACTATTTATATTTTTTTTAGCGGGTACCCTATTGACAAATTCAGATTTAATTTTATATTTGTATTTGCATTCGATTTCTGTTTTTCAAGGAGAGAATTTGCTTCAGTAACTCTCTTTACTTTTGTATGATTAATAAATAAACATTTTCTCTTACAAAATAAACATTTTCTCTTACAAAATAAACAGAATTTAGTGGGTAACTTGGGAATATGGTTGAGTAGAATCTTATGAAAATTTACACGTTTTCAAGCGTTTATGTTCAGTCTTGCATAAGAAATTGGGGGAATGAAACGTGCGCTATGGCAGCTAAAAAACAAAGACTGGAAAGTTATGAACAAATGATAGCTGCGTTAGATGCAATAAGCTCTGGAAGCAGTGAGTGTGAAAGTGATTATAGTGAAACTGATATAAGTGACAATGGAGATGATATTACAGCAAGTAGTAATAGTTCATTTTCATGGCAAAGTGTGCAACGTTGCCAGTCTAACAGATATCGCTTTCAAGAAAATGTAGGACTTCAACAAGGTTGCAATCTAAATGAAGCAAGTTCAGAAATAAATTGTTTTGAGTATTTCTTTGACAATGTTATGATGCAAAATATAGTGGGACAAACAAATGAGTTTTATCAATATGAGAAAAGAAGATTAGGCCCATCTCAATCTTCCAGGATGCAACGATGGCATGATACAAAAAAATGATGAACTGTATGTCTTTTTTGCTCTAACAATGCTCATGCCACACATAAATAAACATAGACTGCAGGATTACTGGGGTTCAGACTCCTTGACTGAAACACCTTCCTTTCGCAAGTATATGTCAAGAGATCGATATTTATTACTCATGAGATTTCTGCATTTCACAGACAATTCAATTCCTCCAAATCAGCCAAATGATCGTCTTGTAAAAATCAGACACTGTATAACTCATATGAAGTCAAAGTTTTTAAATATTTACAATCCAGGACAAAAATTAGTTATTGATGAATCTCTTGTACTTTTCAGAGGGAGGGTAATTTTTCGACAATACATACCCTCCAAGCGTCATAGATTTGGAGTGAAATTTTTTATCCTTTGCGATTGTGAAACTGGATTTGTCTTGGATTTCATCGTTTACACTGGATCGGACATAGATTATCTTGCAAATGATCCACTAGGACATTCTGGAGCGATTGTAAAGACACTTTTAGCTAAATATTTGAATAAAGGCCACATTCTGTATACCGACAACTGGTATACGAGCCCATTACTATGCAAATATCTGCATGTAAATAAAACAGGATCTTGTGGAACTGTAAAGGTAAATAGAAAAAACATGCCCAAGTTTCGCCCAAATAGAAAAGAAGAGTGCCATCTGATGGAATCAAAACCTTTATTAGCACTAAAATGGACTGATAAAAGAGATGTGCATATGCTAACAACAATTCACAGTGGAAGAATGATTGACTCAGGAAAGGTTGATCGTCGAACAAATGAAATAAAATTCAAACCAGATGTTGTTGTGGACTATAACAAAAATATGCGTCTGGTGGACAAATCTGATATGCAAATTAGCAGCGTAGAATGCGTTAGGAAAACTGTGAAGTGGTATAAGAAGGTATTCTTTCATCTTTTGGATATTTCTCTTTACAATTCCTTTGTACTCTACAAAAAAACTACGAAAAAGCAGATTTCAATGAGAGAATTCAATCTTACATTAGTCTCTCAACTACTCACGAAGTATGCTCAAATAACATTCCCACATCCTGGAAGACAAAGTGTGAGACCAAATGCTCCTGACAGACTTCTCTCAGCTAATTACATTGAAAGGCATCACCTGGAACAAGTTCCGCCAACACCATCTCGACCTGTAGGTCAACGACAATGTCATGTATGCTCACATACAACACAAAGAGAAAAACATGTTAGAAAAGTTTCTACTTGGTGTCCGGAATGCAAAGTTGCATTGTGCCTTGAGTGCTTTGTTCTCTACCACACCCGTGCCAACTACTAAATACTAAATTCAGTAAAAGTGTAAAACAATGTTGTAAATAAGTATAATGGAAAGTGTAGATTTATCAAAAGAACATTTATTTCATGAACAATTATTTTCCAAAAGGACAATTATTTTATAAGGAGTTATTTTTCAAAAGGAATAAAAAATTATTTTTCAAGAGGACAAATAAAATGTATATTCTTCAAAACTCAAATGTAAGTATAATACTTGCTCATTTATGTGTACATGTGTGCATATGTATACATGCATGCACGTGTGTGTGTGTGTATGTTTGTTGCGGATGGTTTATGAATATATCTGAGTCATAGATTCTTCAAAACTCAAATTTAAGCATAATACTTGCTTGTTTATGTGTACATGTGTGCATATGTGTACATGCATGCATGTGTGTGTGTGTGTGTGTATGTTTGTTGCGGATGGTTTATGAATATATCTGAGTCATCAATAGCATTAAAATGCAAAATCATTTATTTTTATTGGGATTTTGTGCGAAAACATAAAAAAAATAACGCGATCATCATATGATGCTGGGAGCATTCTTCCGACAAACTTCCTGAGCATCATATGAGGATGGGAGCAGCGTAAGTGTTAAACATGTAAGCACCTTTCACCAACTGAATCAGCACAAAACACTCATCCTTTTTTTTTATTTATTCGCTTCATTTCTTTCACATAAAGTTTTATTAAACAAAAAACTTTCAATTCGAAATGCTTTATTAATTCGTACACTTTTTAAATTTTAAAGCACACGACATGTATAAAATATATAAGTAATAGTATTAGAAAGGGGAATAAAACAATTAAATGCACCTCTGTTTATTAGATACAAAATACAAATACCTTGTAAACTCATGCTAAAATTAGAGCGAACAATTAAAATATTGCCAATGTTTTCGGGCAACAAATTGTTTCCGTGAGGACTTAAAATCAATCTGTAACGAGTAAAAAGCCGTTCCACACTAACTTCTCATTGGAACAGGATGCACAACTACAGACAATTTGCACAGCTCCTCATGCTTTATCTTCATTGCGTCTCTAGTACTTTCAGCTGCGTTATTTTCTATATCGAATTAAAGGATAAATGGATATTTTAAATCCATACAAATGTTAAGTCGCAAAAAAAAGGAAAATAATTCACGTTATTTATATGTTTTTGCAATCCAAATGCTCCTCAAAACTGAAACGCAAAACTGTTATTTTTAGTCTATTCGAATTCAGATTTCAGTTTTTAATTGTTTTTCAATTTCAGTTCGAATTTTGATTTTACTGTAGTTGTCAGAATTTTTTTCAGTTCGAGTTTTTTCGATTTCATTTCCTAAAATAATATCGGTTTTATCAGTTTATCGATTCCAGTTCGATTCAGTTTCCCATCCCTGATATATATACAGGGAATATTAGTATATCCCTGATATATATATATATATATATATATATATATATATATGTTAACCCCTCCGTCTATAGCCTTGGTTGGTTCGAAGTTGACGGGGGTTCTGGTTAGGTGGCAACAACGGATTTGTTATTCTGGTACCGTATAGGAAATCGCAGAAGTTTCTCTTATACTACAGTCCTCTCCGATCTCTTCTTGTGGCGGATCAGAAGATTCTGTGAGGATTATTAAATTCTCTGAAGGTTCCCCGATTCTTCTTATAACGTATCGGGAAATTATTTTTCTCTATTTAAGACTAAGTTCTCTGAAGGTAGGTTCCCCGATTCTTCTTACAACGCATCAGGAAATTATTTTTCTCTATTTAAGCATAAGTTCTCTGAAGAGAAGAGAGCAAGGCTCGAAGGAGAAGATAAAGACTTTTTCTTTCGGTAATTTACTGCTAAAATGTTACAGGTAATGCTCAGCCTCTAAGTTAGATCAGTCTAATCAGAAGGAACATTGGAGAAATTTTATGGGTTTTTATATTGAAATTCTTTCCTGACATCGTTATTATTTAATGCTGACCTGTTTTTGTTTTTTTATTCTCAATAGGCTGATTTACTGTACTTTGCAAAACATTTAAAGACAAACAAATATTTTTGCTGTTTCATTTTCGATAATAGCAATACTCGTAATAACGGACTTAAATTACGTGGTAGACGTTTCATTACGAACATCGCTAAAAACTTTTTTACGTTTAAGGTAATTGATAAACGGAATAATCTTTCCGCGTCCGTTGTGAACTCTACCAGCGTTAATATGTTTCAAAACCGTTTAGATAGGCATTTTTTTTTAGAGAGGCATTTTTAAAATATTAACATCGTTTAAAATAATATTGTAAAACAATTAGCAACAGGAGCTCTCGGGGTAATGGTCGAGGTTTGAGTCTGTTGACGTGTAATGCCAGTTTGTGACATGTCAGCGTGTGATATGCCAGCAACAAAATTACATTAAAAAAAAATGAGACTAACACGAACTTAGATGTAGCTCGTAGCGTAAACTAACCCACTTTTTGTTATACTCTTCATACATTTTTTTTTCTCTTTTCTTATCCTCTCTTTACTTGCATGTCTGCAGTTTGCATGGTATGACAGTGTTTGAGTTAAGACTGTGTTTGCATGATTTGTAAGCATTCTTATTTTACTTCTTTTCATCTTTCACCCCTTTCCTATTCTCTTCGACTATTTTTCCGACTTGTCGGCAGTGGCCGGCGGATGATGATGGTGAGTCTTTCTCTCTCTTTTTCTGAATGAATGTTAACCCGCGAATGCTAGGTTTTGTTACTTACTTAACCCCTTATTCTCTTCTTTTAACCTCCTACTCTCTTCTTTCTCTCGGGCTAACTTTAGAGTGGCTCTTAGGGTCTTTGTTAGCCTTAGCGTCTGCAGATCTGTAGATCATCCTTTCGGGATTTCGGTGAAACTTTTGCTATTGCGCTAGACATATCAAAAGTTTTTGATAGAGTCTGGCATAAGTCCTTAATTTCGAAACTGCCCTCCTTCGGTTTCTATCGTTCTATTTGTGTCTTCATCTTTGATTTCCTTTCTGGCCGATTTATAGCTGCGATTATAGAGGAGCACTGTTGTTCTCCTGAAACTATTAACAGGAGTGTTCCTGAGGGCTCTCTCCTGTCATCCGCTCTCTTCCTTTTATATATCAACGTTCTATTAAATCGCACTTCCTGTCCTATCCATTCCTATGCCGATGATTCCACTCTTCACTTCTCCACCACCTTCCCAAAGCGTCCCTCTCAACAGTCTCTCCATGATTCGCGTATGACGGTTATCGTGCACCTGACCTCTGACTTTTCTACTATCTCTGATGGACCGGGAAAACAATGTGGCTTTCAATGCCTCAAAAACTCAGGTCTTTCATCTGTCTACTCGTCAATTTCTTCCACACGACTATCGACTTACCTTCAACAGTACACAACTCAATCCTTCCTTTTCTCATCACATTCTTGGTGTTTCCTTTCTTCGTGATCTTTTCTTTCCTGGAAAGATCGCACAAACTCTCTTTCCAAAACAGCTTCTAAGAGGTTAGGTGTATTGTTTCGTTCCGCAGGTTCTTGAACCCTACTCAGTTGCTGTCTCTGTATAAGGGTCTTGTCTGCCTCTGCATACAGTATGCTTCTCATGTATGTGGTGGCTAAACCCACACAGCCGTACTTGACCGAGTGGAATCAAAGGCTTTTCATCTCATCTATTCCCCCCCCTCTTACTGACCGTCTTCAAATCCTCTCTCTTCGCCGCAATGTTGTCTCATTCTCTCTTTAATAGCGCTATTATAACGGACACTCCTCTTCTGAACTCTCTAATTGCATGCCTCCTCTTTTAAGGATAGCACGCAGCACCAGACTTTCGACACATTCTCATTCCTTTTCTGTCCAACTCTCTAACGCAAGGATTGATCGGTATTTTCAATATTTCATTGACTCAACCGGTGAACTCTGGAACAATCTTCCTCAATTCATCTTTTCTACTGTCTATGACCTCCAATCTTTCATTCGCAGTGTCCAGGCATCTCGAAATCTCTGGACCTTGATTTTGGCTCTCTTCTTCTATGGGAGGGGTGTTTCGCCCTTGTCCCCTACTTCCTGCATAAAAAAAAATCACATATTTGTATATGAAAGTGGAAGTTCAGTCTTAGACACTGAGTTGTTCGAGGAGGTGGAAAGGTGTACTCCTGAAGAAACGTAAGTGTTTTCGCATTTTAAGATGTATGTACCTATTCATTTATTTATAGACGCGATCATTTACTGTGAAGTTGTTTATAGTATGCCCTGAAATATGGCTTCTATTACATTCTCTAGCACAAGCCGTTTATTTCGATGTTTCGAATTTATGTAAATCTTTTTACTTTTGAACAGTTGTTTGCAAATACTTACTTATATAGACGTATATTTTTATCTGCTTACAGTGAATTCATTTTTGAATTTATATATATATATATATATATATATATATATACACACACACGAGGGTGAGCTGAAAAGTAATGCCTCTTCTGAAATAAATTTTAAACGGGTTGAAGGATTTTATCGAAACAAAAGCAGATATGTACCTTAGAGTTTATTCTTCAAAACGGTACATTTACTTTTCTATAAAATCACCCTCCACCTCGATACATTTACGCCAACGATAAATGAGTTTTTGAAATCCATCCCGGTTAAACTCGGAGCTTTGACTACGAAACCAAAATTTCACAGCGGTCTTAACTTCTTCGTCAGACGCGTAGCGATTTCCACGAAGATGTTCTTTAAGTTTAGAAAAGAGGTGAAAGTCGCAGAGTACTAAATCAGGGCTATATAGTGGATGCGGCAAGACGGTGAATTGCAGAGCCTCAATTGCTTCTCGCGTTTGAACACTGGTGTGAGACCGTGCGTTGTCACTGTGAACAATGACTGCGTCCTTGTAGGTGCCAACCTCCTCATCCCTTTTTTCAACTTCTTCAGAGTTTCAATACAACTTGTGGAGTTGATTGCTGTCCCTCTTTCCCTAAAGTCTTCGAGAACAACACCATTGATATCCAAAAAACAGTCATCATCACTTTTCCAGCCTATTTTTGAACTTTGAATTTTTTTAGTTGCGGTGAATTTTTGTGCCGATATTCCATGGATTGCCGTTTATTTTCAGGGTCATAATGGTGGACCCACGTCTCGTCTCCTGTCACAATGCTGTGCAGAAATTCATCTTCATTTTCGAAGCGCTGCAGATTTTCTTGGTAAATGCGTAGCCTCTCAATTTTCATCTTGGCAGTAACCATGCGAGGCACCCATCTGGCGCAGACCTTTCGGTAACCGAGAATACTGCTAATATGTCCCACTCGCCGTTTGGAGATATCGACCATTGCAGCAATTTCATTTTGTTTAATGCGACGATTTCCACGACTCAGTTCGTCAACGTAGTTCCAATGAGACCCGTCGGTTGCCGTTCCACTTCGCGGTTTGTCTCGCAAATCTCCTTGCCCTGCTTCTCCTTCTTTACACTGCCTCGCCCAACGTCGAACGGTACTCACATCAACACACTGTTTGCCGTACACAGCTTGCATTCTCCAATGGGTGTCTATGGAAGCAACACTTTCCGCGGTCAAAAATTCAATTACGACACGTTGCTTGAAGCGAACATCTTTACTCCTTTCCAATGTAATCGATACTGAACCAACGTGCGGAATGAGTGTAGGCTATATTAGGCTATAACACAAAACCGGTTTTATCTGGTTACCTCTACACAATCTGGAATGGGGGGAAGATATCAAGTTACAACACAAAACCGGTTTTATATGGCTCCCTCTACACAAGCCAGAATTATTCAAGTGGAGGCATTACTTTTCAGCCCACCCTCGTATATATACAGTATATATATATATATATATATATATATATATATATATGTGTGTGTGTGTGTGTGTGTGTGTGTGAGTAAAAATGAACAGTGAATAATTCCTATATAATTTTTATATTTATATAAGAATCAATATGTCTACCTAATCCTTGTATTTATATAATCTTTATATTTAAATATTCATTTTTACATAAGGACCAAACTCGCATAATGCAAGTTTGGATGACTTTAATATTCAATGTATGGTAAATTATTTAACATAATAATAAAACTTTACACTCCATACGTCATTATTTATATGTTGTTCATTCATACATCCATATCCTTTCTTGACCTTTATCTTTTGTTAATTTCATTAATTATCTTACTCATTCCGCTACCTATTGTCTCCCTATTGTCAACCTATTGTGTGACTACCAATATGTGTACAATACTTTATGCATTTGTATATGTCCACTGAGGACGTACATACTGTAATTACTTTACATGTAAGTACGTTCACATGTATACTTTGTATTTTTTTATTTATTTATTTCCTCACAAGATACTCGTTCATGCTGACGCAAGTGTTCGAATTCCGATGACAACACAGAAGGCGGGCATCTAAATACGAAATCTCCTCTCTTGCTTACTTCTAATCCAAAAGCATGATTATGTTATATATCGTCATATATTATGTGTGTTATGTATATATATATATATATATAATATATATATATATATGCCCATGTAGTTTGTGTTAAATCTCAAAATAATAGTTATCCTAATATAAATATGAAACACTGTAAACTATAGTTAACTGTGGTCAATTGTAATTAACTGTAATGATTTAATATGATATAATTAATGTACTTTAATGAAACTGTAATTAACAATAATAAGTGAATGTGAATTAATTAGTAATTATAATCATAGTTATAGTAAACCAAAATTACAATGTACTCAGTGATGTACTTTGATTGTACTCAATGTACGACACGACATTATGTCGCCATTTAGGAATGTATACTCGGCGATATTGTTATTATTTTTTTTATTATTTTTTCGTTGGGATAAATTTTTGATTGACTTCCTATTTTGCCAAATAATTGGTGACTTGTTCTTTTTAAAATTTCTTAATCATTTTTTTAGATTTAACTTAATAATGAATCCTGATTAAAATTTGCAATGTTCATGTTTTGTATACATTCTCTCTTCGTTATAAAATAAGGAAGTCATGCCTTGCCTCAGCATTTAATTGTAAATCTTAAAACTTTAATTTTGGCTCATATGCATAGCTTAGTATAAAGATGCATAGTTCAATTTCCACTTCTAATTAGCTCGGCGGATCAGGAAAACATCAGATCTGAAAATACGCGGTTTAAGATAAAAATATGACTTCCTCTTCCTATATCCTGTTTATCTGTTTTAACATTGTCACAGCAAAAAAAATTTACTTTATTTTCAAATATTGTGCAAAAAATAATACAGCCTTTTCAACATTTAATAATAATGATGTTAGCAAATTATGGGTATATAAACCCACAAAATTTCTTCCATGTTCATTTTGACTAGACTGATCTAACTTAGAGGCTGATCATTACCTGTAACATTTTAGCAGTAAATTACAGTAAGAAAAAGTCTTTATCTTCTCCTTCGAGCCGTGCTCTCTTCCGAGAACTTAGTCATTAAAATCTCCCTATACGTTACAAGAAGAATCAGGGAACTTTCAGAGAACTTAGTCTTAAATAGAGAAAAATTATTTCCTGATACGTTGTAAGAGAATCGGAACTTTCAGAGAATTTAGTAAGCCTCCCAGAGTCCCCCGAACCACTATGGAAGAACTCGGAGAATAGTATAGAAAAAACTACTGCGAGTAACAAATCTGTTGCTGCCTCCTAACCAGAACCCCCGTCAACTTCGAACCGACCAAGGCCATAGACGGAGTGGTTGATATATATATATATATATATATATATATATATATATATATATATATATATATATATATATATATGTATGTAAAAATGAACCATAAATAATTCCCATATTCCTATATTATCTTATCCTTCATGTAATTCTTGTATTCATTTATATAGTCTCTGTATCCATTGTAAGAAAAAGTATCCATTTTAAAAATTCATGTGTTATATGGTTCATGTATTTATATAATTCTGTATATTCTTATACATTTAACTTTATATAATGCCTATACTCATATGTATGTACGTGTGTGTATTCATTTTTACATAAGGACCAAAATCGCCCAACGCGAGTTTGGATAAAAATTTTGATGTGCTTTCTACTTTGCTAAATAATTGGTGACCTGTTGTTTTTTAAAATCTCATAATCATTTTTTTAGATTTCGCTTAATAAGGAATCCTGTTTAAGCTTTGCAATGTTCACATTTTGTATACACTCTCTTTCGTTATAAACAATGGGATCATGTCTTGCCTAAGCATTAAAATTGTACATCTTAAACCTTAAAATTTCACTCATATGCATATTTTAGTGTAAAGATGCATAGTCCGATTTCCACTTTTAGTTAACTTGGCAGATCATGATAACATCAGATCTGAAAAGTCGCGGTTTAAGATAAAAATATGGTTTCGTCTTCAAATATTTTGTTTACTCGTTCAAGCCTTACCACAGCTAAAAAATTTATTTATTTTTAATTATTGTGCAAAAATAATACAGCCTTCTTAGCATTTAATAATAATAATGTTAGCAGCTTTGGGTATATAAACCCATTAAAATTATTCCATTGGCATTCAGAAGCTAATTCAGAGGCTGAGCACTACTTGTACATTTCAACAGTAAAATTACAGTTGAAGCTAGTTTTTACCTTATCCTTCGAGCCTTGCTCTCTTCAGAAAAACTTAGAAAACTTTCCGGATACGCTATAAGAAGAATCAGGAACCTTCAGCATTTAGATTGCAAATCTACCAGAGTCCTCCGAGCCACTATAGAAGAACTCGGAGAGTAACATAGAAGAAAACCACTTCAAGTCACACATCCGTTGCTTGCCTCCTAACCAGAAGCCCCGTCGATCCGAACCACCCCAGGGCCATAGATGGAGAGGTTAACATATATATATTATGAGAATAAAAAGGATGATCAACACCCAAGTCAACATAATGAAGATTTCATGTCAAACGTTTTGTAAGTCAAACTCCCATCATCAGTGGCTAAAACAATAAAAGGTTAAAGGTAAAAATAATATAAAACTGGTGAAAGATTAGTTGGAGAGGTACATAATTAACTCCGTTATAAAATACTCTCAGTAGTACAAGAACAAGAAAATAAAAACACACTGACGACACTGTCCTCAAATTCAATTAAGTAAAATAACTATATAAAATCAAACGAAACTAAAGCAAATTATAATATATTTATATTCATAACATATTAACTTGATAAGTTTAACTTATAGGCCGAATTATTATTATATATATATATATATATATACATTACACAGTGGTGTAGTGCTAAATAAAGAAGTGAGGAAACGCATTTTGAAAGTGTTACTCAGATGCGGGGGGGGGACAATGGCGAGCGCGGCGAGCCCATACAGCTGGGGGTCCTGGGGCACTGTAAGCCCCCCGGGAAATCTTTTGAAATCTGACCAATCTCAGGGATATTTTGAGGTCATATGCACTGGATATTAGGATATATTACAAGGTTGAAGATGCAGTATTTCCAGTGTCATTAGATATACGACATCCAGTACGATCAATAAAAATAGCTAACAACTGGAATGATTAACTAAAAAAAGTTAACAACTGGTACGCCGTGGTGACTGTTTCACCAGATCTTTATAGGCTAGCATTGCCTCAGTCGAAGCTAAAAGAAATGAAACAGTTAATGATTCTTTCTCATATTTCTTCTAGGGGTGGGAATTAAAATTTCATGACGTTAGAGATTTGGGTGCTCTTCCAATACGTGCTCTACCGTAAAATTTACATTCCAGTATGTGCTAACTAACGAAAATATCACGACCTAACCTAACCAATCGTCAAGGGCGTACAATTGACCTAACGATTGGTTAGGTTAGGTCGTGATATTTTCGTTAGTTAGCACATATTGGAATGTACATTTTACGGTAGAGCACGTATTGGAAGAGCACCGAGATTTGTAAGTTCGGATTTATTTGAAATAGTGAGGGAACGCCTTTCCATCTACCAAAAAAAGTAAGGGAACGCCGTTCCCACGCGTTCCCACAGCACTACACCACTGTATATATATATATATATATATATATATATATATATATACACGCAGGGTGGCGCAAAAGTCGCGCATCATAGGAATTTTCAGTGTTTACTATAAAATATTTTTTTTCGTTTAGGAAGGTGATGGCTGCGAAATCAACAAGAGACGAGAGGATGAGTTTTGTTTTAATGCATGCAATACCAGAATTTAAATTCTGTGCTGATTCACCGATTTGTTGTACCTGGTATTCCATCCATTAAAACCAAGCTTACCCTCTCGTCTAGTGTTACCTAATTTAGCAGGCATCACCTTCCTAAAAGAAAAAAATATTTTATAGTAAACTGAAAATTCCTATGATGCGCGACTTTTGCGCTACCCTGTATATATATATATATATATATATATGTATATATATATATATATATATACACGCCTCGGTGGTGTAGTGGTTAGCGTCGCTGACTACGAATCCATCAGCCCCGGGTTCGAAACCCAGTGACGGCAGCCGGCACGCAGCAAAACCCAGCTGTTCATTCTTCCACACAATAAAGAAAGTGGTTGGTAGCTTAAATGGGTACCCTGGGTGGCCTAGTGGTTAAAACGCTGGGCTGCTGGTGGGGCGTGGTTCGGATTCCACGTTAAACTGTAGGTCTAAGGTGGAGTGAAAAGCGTGACCTTCGTCAGAATGAACAATTCGGGCGGAAGCTAACCAAAGGTTTAACCAAACCAAAGGTTCATATATATATATATATATATATATATGTTACGTCCAACCATCGAAATCGCTCAGTGAGCGAAAAAAACAGCCACAACGCGTTGGGGATGCACCTAAGTGACCACACACCGATGTTAGAAGATGTCAGCTACACTCTCTGAAGACGACCTTATACTGATTGCGTTCACGGTGTCAGCGCAAGAACTGAGCGAAAGCTACATGCCTCCCCATACATGCTCAAACTAGACATGTGCATTGCTGGGACGGCGCATGGATTTTCAGGAAGCGACTGAATTAGCACAGTGCACGCGCGGTGTCCGCGCATTTCCGCAAACTACCCCCATACATGCACAAATTGAACTGCACAAACCAGTTTGTGCAGTGTACATGCGCATTTTCACTGAGCGTGTATGGGCCCCTTTAGATATTTTTTCGCTTCATGGCCGTTCCCAAACAACCACAACGCGTTGTGGACGATTCGGATATGACCATAACGCGTTGTGGATGATTCGAATATGACCATAACGCGTTGTGGACGATTTGAAACGACCACACACCGATGTCTTTTATCAAACTCTATTTAAACACGACGTATATTTATTGACGTATTCACCGATTAAAAAGCAAAGTTAAGCAGATATGCTAGAAAAAAGATAAAGTCCTTTAAAAAATTATCATCAATAATTTTCCGGTAGGTTTCGATTAATTTTAAGCAACTTTAGAATGAGACGTAAATGTAAAAATTAACCAACTGGTTAGGTTAATTGAATGCGAGGTTAGGTCAACTGAGTGGCCGGTTAGGTTAACTGAATGCCCGGTTAGGTTAATTGTACGCCCTTGACGATTGGTTAGGTTAAGCCGTGATATTTTCGTTAGTTTTAACGAAAATATCACGACTTAACCTAACTAATCGTCAAGGGCGTACAGTTAACCTAACCGGGCATTCAATTAACCTAACCGGGCATTCAATAATTTTCAAATCGTCCACAACGCCTTGTGGTTGTTTGAGAACCGCCATAAAGCGAAAAACTATCTAACATCGGCGTGTGGTCACTTAGGTGTTTGGGCGTAACGTGTGTATATATATATATATGTATATATACATTCAACTGCAAAGAACACGCAGTATAAATAACGTAAAGAACGACGCTTGTATAGGAGATATTCCGCGCAAGACGAGAAAGAGAAAACAACAAATGAAAAAATGAAGTACCACCTGGGAATCGAACCCGGGATCTTCCGATTGCCGGTCAGACGCGATAACCACTACACCATGGACTCCACTCTTCCAAATGCCGTAATTCCTCTACATACTCGCAGAAACCAATGCCCCAAGGGGGCACCTCCCGCTTGCCGTAACATTATATACATTCAACTGCAAAGAACACGCAGTATAAATAACGTAAAGAACGACGCTTGTATAGGAGATATTCCGCGCAAGACGAGAAAGAGAAAACAACAAATGAAAAAATGAAGTACCACCTGGGAATCGAACCCGGGATCTTCCGATTGCCGGTCAGACGCGATAACCACTACACCATGGACTCCACTCTTCCAAATGCCGTAATTCCTCTACATACTCGCAGAAACCAATGCCCCAAGGGGGCACCTCCCGCTTGCCGTAACATTATATACATTCAACTGCAAAGAACACGCAGTATAAATAACGTAAAGAACGACGCTTGTATAGGAGATATTCCGCGCAAGACGAGAAAGAGAAAACAACAAATGAAAAAATGAAGTACCACCTGGGAATCGAACCCGGGATCTTCCGATTGCCGGTCAGACGCGATAACCACTACACCATGGACTCCACTCTTCCAAATGCCGTAATTCCTCTACATACTCGCAGAAACCAATGCCCCAAGGGGGCACCTCCCGCTTGCCGTAACATTATATACATTCAACTGCAAAGAACACGCAGTATAAATAACGTAAAGAACGACGCTTGTATAGGAGATATTCCGCGCAAGACGAGAAAGAGAAAACAACATATACGTTATATATATATATATACGTTTTATATATATATATATATATATAAGGACTCCATAATTCTCAGATCTGTTTCATTTGGCAGGGTGGTTAAAATTGAGAAATTGTTATTAAATGGATGATTGTTACTTTCGCAATGTTCACGAATTAAGGATTTGGCTGGTTTACTCAATGGTAGAGAGGTACGACTACTAATGCCACGATGCTCATCGACTCGTACCGTAAGTTGGAGGACTGAGATGCAAATTTATGTGGTGTTACAACGACAATTAAAAAATAAACTAAGTTGGAAACGAGGGCATCGGGCAACTTTTCCTTGAGTTTAAAAAAGGAGCTAATGCTAACATTATTGATGAAAATAAATTTAAAATCAATTTGTGGATAAAACTGGGTGAGCCAGCGTTTCAGGTCTTTTTGAATGCTTTGGCTTAATTAAATAGGCATAAAATGGTATCAATATATATCTTTTATCCTTTTGAACGGTGAGAACGGGGAGTTGGGGTTGGCGTTGGTCAGCCTTTTCATTCTTAAATGTCGGTTCCAGAAGAATACTCCTTTCTCTACAATTTTATATATATATATATATATATATATATATATATATATATATATATATATATATATAGTGTGTGTGTGTATATATATATATATATATATATATATATATATATATGGCTGAAAATTTGTGAATTATTCAGGTTTTTAAAAACAACAATACAGAACAAGAGAAATTCTTTTATTAAAAGAAATTCAAATACATTCTAAAAAGAGTACATTAATAACTTCAAACGTATAACGCAGGTTACATGTATAAATTATAAGGTTCACAAAGATAGCTTTATCAATTAACAACTATGTCCGGAGTTCACAGGTAACATAAGAAAAGAGAAACCTTCATTCTTGCTACATTATACACTGGTTTTTTAAAAATTCTCAAACGAGAATGGATAATTTATCTAGTTACATAAAAGTCCATAATTTAATCGGTATTCTTGTGTTGAATTTGGAAATTTTTAATAAAAACTTTCCAACTTCAACACAAGAATACCCTTCTGACATTTAAAGCAGAAACGACAAACAACTTTGTCTATACACATTACTGTAAAGACCCTGGTGTCTATAAGGGTTACATACAATCACAAGTGCATGCAAGTGATTTAAGAAATTAATAATAGCTGGATCATGAAAAGGTGACACTCGAAGCGAGTCATAGTACTGTATTGTTAACGCTTGGTAAAATACACACCCACCCAATCAGTAGAGTAATCCGTTTTTAAGGTTCTTCCGACAGAGGCACCATTCACCAGCAATGTTATACGCTTCAATTTAAAATGTTCAAACTTGAATGAGGATGTTTTATATTTGCCTAAAACAGTGTCATGTTCAACCATTGCTATAAGTAATCTCTGCGGCAAATTTACCAGCACAATTTTATCAAGTAGCTTCAAAAACAAGCCAGACGTGACAGTAAACATTTTCAATTGGGTGCACTTTATGGGATATTTCGCTGCCGAACTCAAGATTTTTCAATCTCCATTTGCTTAACTGCTGATATTTTTATGCGTCTGACACTGAAATACGTCTCAATAATTGCGTATCTACGAGCTTAAAAGACTTTTCATTATCCTCAGGCAAGTTTAAACGGATCTCAGGGACCGTACGAGTGATTTTAATCTTCAGCTCAGTACTATTAACAAGAAGTCTTTCTTGAAATAAAAAATCGTTGTGTACATGCGCATAACAATAAAAAAATCTTCTTTTTAGATTTTTTTAATTTAGCTTTTACATCATTTCTGCTACAGGGGTATAATACCCAGAAGCATGCAAATGGGTATCCTTGCCATCTTTTGAATAATTTAAAACATTTTCCAAATATGCACGGTAATAATAATAACCTGCAGAGATATTCACTTGATTTAAATATACGTCGCACTGGTTGATCATTATAAGCAAAATGTCAGTTTCAGCATAGATTGCATAATCGTCCGCACAATCTGTCCCATCAGAGTGGGTATTCAGACTTTTGTATTATACAGTTATACAGGGTGGGAGAAAAGTCTTTAAGAATTTTATACATACAAATAATTTGGTAATAATAAATAAATTCCAATGCTATCACTGCAGCGTATGCGACACTTTTCAAAACAACAATACAAAGCCAAGAATGACCGAAGGCGAGAATAGGAAGACCCTACGCCCTAGCCACAGTCAACGCCATGTCAGTAAGGATGGAATATAGCAATGAATAAAAAGTGTATTTTATATCGTGGGCTATTTCTTATAATAATTATGAAGAAAGTTTGCACTTATTTCAAGAAAACTATAATAAACCACCACCAAATGCAACCACTTTTCGATACTGGAAGCTCAAACTTCTGGAAACAGGGAGCCTGGTAAAAGATCGTTCAAGAAGTGGAACGCCAGTAACGGCGACCGGAGACAACAACAAAGAAAATGTTCTCGCCAATTTTCAAATCGATCCAACAACTTTCAACGAGGAAAGTCGCTGAGCAATTGGGTATTTGCAAATTTTCAGTAGCAAAAATATTGAAATCACAGGGGTACCACGATTACAAACCCATTTACTCTCAGCTCATATACGACGATGATTCCGATAGACGGCTGCAGTTTGCTGAAACAATGAGACAAAAGTTCAACAGTGATCCAAATTTCGTTCGAAAGATCAAATTTTCAGATGAATGTGTTTTCAGTTTAACGAGTAAAGGAAACAAACACATCGTTCACTACTGGGCGAAAAAAAAAATCGCAAAATACGATTGGGTAAAACCGTTAAAACGGCTACACTAACAGTTTGGGCGTGCATTGGTTATTCAGGAATCGTTTCCTTTGACATATTGAGAGATACGATGGATGGAAAACGCTATTGCCAGGTACTGAGAGACAAAGTTTTGCCACAGTTTACTAATGGCGTTGGCAGGAATCGGCTTTATCAACATGATGAAGCGGCGCCACATTACTCTGCAGCTGCCCATGAGATTCTGGATACGAACGTTGAAGGAAGATGGCTTGGACGGTGAGGTCCCATCGAGTGGCCAACCAGATCACCTTGTTTAACTCATGTGATTTCTGGCTTTGCACATATTTGCGTGACAAACCTCCTGGTTTCATCTATCATTCATCTATTTACCTGTGAATAACCTTGGCCGCAGAATAGATGAAGAACTGAGAAGGAGCCCACTCGATATGTTCAGAAGAAAAATGAAGAGTTTTACTGAGAGAATCCACAAATGTATCATCGAGGATGGAGAACTCTTTGAAGAATATATTACAAATTAACAAAATATTTGTATAAATAAAATTGTAATAGACTTTGTGTTTGATTTGTTTCATCATTTGAAAACTTATCTGCATAATGTTGTTAACTAAATAGTTGTGTAAAAATGAAAATTCTAACATTCATTTTTGCATATAAAGTTCAAACTCTTATACAAAATTCATATAAGTTTCGAAAATAATTAAAATTTTAATTTTCTTTCTATTTTATTTTTGCTAAGTAATTTCCTATCCAATACTTCATGAATTATTTCTTTTTGTTTTAATTACCTAATATTTTTTTTATATTAAGATTAATCATGTCATCTTGTTAAATTCTGCAATGTTAATTTTTTTTATTCTCTCTCAGTGTTACTCATAAAAGATGAAGTCATATCATGAATCAGCATTTAATTTTAAATTTTAAGCATTTAATTTTAATAAAATGCATATCTTAATTTCCATTTTTAGTCGACTCGGCAAATTATGATAACATCAGATTTTTCAATGTGCTGTTACAGCAGAATTTTCTTTCATCTTCACATATTTTGCTTTATCAGTTTCTGAAAAATCCACATAATATGGACTGAGTTAGCAAAAGAATTCAGCCTATTAAGAATCGAAAAAAACAAACAAACCAACATTAAATAATATTGATGTCACCAAATTAAATAGTATATAAACCATTGTAATCTTTCAAATTATTATTCTCTACTGTCTGATCTGACCTAGAGGCTGAAAACATACCCTGTAATATTTTTAAAGCAGTAAAAGTCAGTGAAACAGATTTTTAATTCTACCCTTGAGCCCGTATTCTCCAAAGTATTTTTGTTACAATAACAGCATTTTCAAAGAGCAGTGAAGTTAGAAATCAGTAAGTCTTAAGAGTGAGACCAGTATTGCCTCACAAACTTCTTCGATACGCTACAAGCAGACTCGGGGAGTCGTCAGATAACCTAGTAAATTTTCGCAGAATCCTCCGACCCGCTTCAAGAAGAAATCGGAGTGTAGTACAAAGCAATTATTACGATTCAAAACGCCCCTACGTAGTACCAGCTACCACAGAGTGAGAAATCCGTTGCTGCCACCTAACCAGAACCCCCACCAACTTCGAACCACCCAAGGCCATTGACGGAGGGTACCCGTTGTATGCATAAAATATTTAAAGACTTTTCTCCCAACCTGTATATTGTTGGGATCGTAAAAGAATAAGCCTGAGCTGGGTATAACGAATTATAGAGGGGTGGGCAAAGATCCAACTGTATTGAGGGGATTAATTGTGGCGTAATCGGAATCCTCTATAGACGTCTGAGTAGGCGGGATGTTAAAAAACGAGAGTTCAAATTTACATCATTCGTCGCTGTATGGAAGGACTACGGGAGTCATTTTCAACTGATTGGAGCGAATACCAGACCCTACCTCTTATTGCAGAACCACAAATGCAAATGAGAGAAAACTGTATTAGATTTGGATTTATATTAGTTAAAGTCATCCGAAGTTTTCATGCGTTTAGAGCATCTTTTTTATTTTTTAGAAGTCTTTCGTTTTCGTTTAGTTCCTGGAGATGACATCTGTTTCTTGTTCTTTTTTTTTCACTTGACGTAACATTTTTCCCTTTCGATTTTAGCCCCTTTACCGTTCATTTTCTTTCTCAGAACTCTTTTTTAACGTCAACAATAATCTTATTTCTCGTATGTCAAAATTGTCTTTTCAAAGGTTCTTTCGACTTGACACCCGCAGTCACATCTTCAACCGTGTTAAGCCCTAATTGTAGAACCTTCCGACAGAAATATTTGTCACTACTCTTTAGTAAGGGAACAGCGGTTCGTAATATTGAGGAAAAAATCGAACAGTCCGTTATTGCGTTGGTATCTCATGCCACAGTACACGACTTTAACCGAATGGATAGTTTTCACCTACAACCGTTCTTATATGTATCACAATACTGTTTAGTAGGTCATTATGTCAACTTTGACATAATAGGGATTATCATATGTTATACTTAAATTTTCTCCACCATAGTCGGGAATATGCACAATGCGTAGCAGACAGGCATGGGGACGAGGCCTGGCCTCATGCCTCTTGGCCGAGGCCGAGGTCGAAGCCTTAAGATTGTTAGGCTGAAGGTATTTGCACCCAGAGGTGTGATATTCGGATGCAAATAACGAATGCGGTATTTGCGCCTCTGGGTGCAGATGTTCACTTCGAAATCTTTTACGAATAAGCTCCTCCATGCTTTGGGACGGCTCGACAAACTAGCATAGCCTAGGCCTAAAGCTCTTCCAAAGGTAACCTACCGTAGTTTCACACTTGCTTGTATCTCTTCCTTTTTTGAAATCCATAAGGAAAAGCAAGAGTCTACTCAAAATTAAAAAACAAAGACATAGCTCACTTCACTTACCTAATAAAAGGGAATTAGTAAGCATTAAGCACGTTCATGTATCACACGCGGCCACACCACAGCACCGACACGCTGTGTGTTTACACTTGCCGGATCAAACAGTGAGACAGAGTTGCCAGAACAAGATTTCCTGGGCACCATACATTAGCACGAGAACTTTTTAGTTCTCATTTCATGCAGTTCTTATTTCTCATTTTAATATCCCGCAATATTTCAAGTATTTATGATAATATAGAGAGTTATGATGTGAAGATGATCTAGCGAAATATTTCAAGATTGTGCTAACTCACCAAGTGTTGATCGTATATTTCTGAATGGCTACAATTATTAGCGACTCTGGCGAGCATTGCAAACAGAGCTACATCTGGAGATGCCTTATTTTTTTTTAAGCTTTGCATTTTTATGTATCTTGACAATAAGAAATTGTGGTCTTAAATTCTACCAAAGATCATTAATGTAATTGTAGCTTGTACTGTATGTGAAAGATGTTTCTGACATACGGTAGGCCGATAGATATGAAGTTTATTTCATGCTATTACTATATAATTATATATACGATAATATAATAACGATAATATTAAGAATATATTTGCACCTGATATTTCAACATGTTACATATGTAATTTGATTCAAGAGTATATTTGCACCTGATATTATCCATTATCAGACATTTATAAAGTTATATGTATAATATTTTATATTATTAAAGTAACTAAAAAAGACCGAAAAAATTATTTGCAAACAATATAACAATTTACATCTCAGTTATAATGCCGATATTAGCTATAATGCTGATGTTAGAATTTATGACGGCCGAAAAACCAAATTATCGACGCTAGTAGCTACTGTAGTTATCAGTATACCAGGTGGTATTCTTCTCTAGTTTGGCCTATTTTCTGTTATAGAAATAGATACAGCACAATAGTTTATACACATAAATAACACACACATTATATGAGTTCAGTTCAACTGATGACCAACTGATAGATTGCTTTCCCACACTAGTTTTGCTACATTAACTCAATTGGTGTACTGCTGACTGCCTGAATAATATTTATATATCTCGACATATATAATATTTATGTACCTAACGTAACAGTGACCTGTCACTAATCCGTTGGTCACCTAACTGAATAGTATTTATCAAAGACTGCCGCCTGACTAGTCACCTGTCTGAATAATATTTATCAAAGTATGCCGCCACATACGGTCACCTGTCAGGTCATGGTGCTCACCTGAAGAATATCCACCCCGAGCGCGCCCATCTGAAGACTCTCCACCCCAACACTACCGGGGGTCGAAAATTACAGAACAAAACAAATCAGGATTCCCTAAGGCCTCACGAAAGTCACGAGACCTTTCCACTTTTCAGTTAGCCTCGAGGCCAAGGCCACTTTTGTAGTCCGAGGCCGAGGCCGAGACCAGGCCTCAGCCCCATGTCTGGTAGCAGACGCACCTGACTGCCCCCCACAAACTGCTATTCCTCGATATTACTGTAAATGCAACACATAGGAAGTCTATCTAACAGATTTGCCAATTTTAGATGGTATAATATAGTAGCAGCATCATTCTGTACCTTGTGAAAAGAATCTCTTTGGAAAGCAAAATTGTATCTTCCATTATGCAGAATCTTTAACACTTTTGTATTTAATATCTTTTTTTTGTCTCTGATATTAACAACAGAGTATGTTCCGATCCAGCGATCCGTGTTACGCGTATGATTTCGAAAATTAGGTAGATAGCTCTTATTTAGAACTCTTACAATATCCTCACTGGTATCATAATGGGTAGGGCCTAGTGTTATTTTGGTGTTGTATGATAGTACTGTACACCGCTGGTTCATGCTGAACGCATGGTTTCATCCTTTGTCACACCCACTTTCTCAACTTTATCGGGTTTTCTAAGAACCATGAAAACAACCTGCTTCAGCTGTTTTGGCATTCAGTTGAAATTCACACAATCCCACCTCGTATGACTCACGCTCCAAATCGATAGGTCTATGCAGATCTGTTGTGAAGTTCACCGGAGTATGGGTACGTCCCCATAGAGGAAGCGTGACGTAGAACTGATAGGAAGGCATGTTGTGTGCTATCAGAGTTTCATTACTGCACTAGCCTTTATATAGGAGTGAAACTCTCTAAGTAACTTAGCCATTTCTCCAAGTACATTTTTTGTATCCCCGAACCTATTTTTTTCCAGTTCTGTATAAACCTCTCTTTTTAGAATTTTATTAGGGGTTGTCCCAATCATGCGCCGATAAGAACTATTGCACTATGATGCTAACTGACAAAGAATGTATATGTATCTGGAAGTATTTTGTTGCAAAATAACGATGCATGCGTTACTTAATGGTTCGTTGTACCCTTTCGGCTAAAGACGCCTTATGCAGTATAACAGGTCATGTTAAATTCTGCCTACATGTTTTCAAAAGAATGACCTATAAACTCTTTCCCTAAATATGTACAAAAATAGGCTGGGATTCTATTTTCCTATAACAAAAATCTTTGCATCTTTAGCGACAGCGTCTGGCGTTTTATTTTTAAGAGGTACAAGCCATAAATATCTGGAGAAGACGTTAATTATAAATAAAATATACCCCTAGCCATCATCATACGAAGACTACCTTTGCATATCAGTCAAATCTGACTGCTATACAGTGTCCACCGATGCTGGTTTTGTTTAAGCAGTTTTAAACCTTCTTCTCACAGGCTTATGAAGTGCATAAGTATCCTCTTCATGCAAAAAAATTTCAACATCTTTTTTCTTCACTCCTTCAGTATAAGCACCTCTGTTGAGTCTCTCAACCCCACCTTAAGAATCGGGGTTAGAAATATCGTAATAATGATTCATTTATACGTCAACTATTTATGTATTTTAGAAAGGTGTGGATGGATCCGAGATCCGAGTGTTGACGAGTCTCCTCCGTTTGTACTCTGGTGTGGGGTTTGAGTTGCCTGTTCCAGAGCTTTTATTCTGTTTTTGTTACCAATCAATGTTTTTGGAATGTTCATTTGCTGTAACCTTGCTTTAATATGATCTCAATCTGGTGGGGACGGTCTCCCCCTCTTTCTCACCAAATCATGGATGGTATTATTAATGTTCAAACATAACTACAGGTAGATCCATAGGTTTCTTTAATAGGTTTTCATGCTCTTGAAGAAATTTCTGAAGAGCTTCTTGGTATCATATAAAATTCTTTCTAATCAGGGTGTAATTGTTTATTTAATATATTCAACAATTCGCTCCATTCTTTTAAGTTTGTTTTTACTGTTTTATCTTCTTTTATATTTTGTTTTGAAGCGTACACTTCATGAGGTAGCACTACGACCTTTTTCATTATATAAAACAAGATAATAAAGGGGATAAACTGAAAATAGGACAGGTAGGAATGGACCGCCTTTTTGTTCAAGAAGAAATTTTTCTTTGACACAGATTGACTTTTACGAATATCATAGAATATCGTAGAAATGATTCTAGAAGAGGCTTCTCAGCCTGTAGATCTAGCTCTGGATTTTTGTCGTGTGGTCGTATAATAGGTCCTGTGCACTCCAGTGTGTATCCAGAAGTTTCTCGAACGCTATTATCTCCTTGAACAGGCTCCCATATATACTACATATGATAATATCTTCATCTGACGTACTTTTTAATCTAATACACATGTATTCTTCAAAGCCACAGTTCAAAGTCACTGGTGTATATTTCACTCCATTTTACGAGGTGTTTATATTATATTCTTTTAAAGACGTAAACGACCATTCTGCGACGCAGCCACTGGGATATTGCATTTTATAACATTGAGAAAGACTTCTCAAGTATATTTTAAAAAGTCAGGGTCAAATTTTTTACAAACAGTCGCTGAAGAGTAGGAGGTAACCGGGGGAACGATTTTACAAACTCGAGATATTTCTTTACATGTTTGGTCATTCTGGTATATACTGTATATTGCTTTAATTTTGTTGGGAAATATGTCTGTTCTTAGAATTACCCTAAAAGTGCTACGCAGGTGAAGGTCACAGAGAAATACCCGTATCGCCGACTCATTGCTTCTTTATAAATTTCCAAAAAGACTTACGCAGACCGGGAAACGTTTTGAGCTGCTATTTTGCCAATTTGCGATATATCCCGACGTTGTGCGAATAAAATAAGATACTGCACGTTTAAAGAAATATCCCGCGTAAGCTTGTTCTTGAAAAATAGGTTTTGATTGGTGAACAACACGCTTATGTTAAGATGGTGGGAGAATACTGTAAACGTCTCAGCATTCGTTTTATTCATTGCTACCATAAGATCATGAATCACAATCACCGTACGTTTATAGTTTTTTTAATTCACCGATATCATAAATGCCTTTATGGGAAAAGACATCTTTGTAATCCTCAAAAATAGGTTGGTATGCTGAATGGCACTATATTACGGTGTGTACAGGTTTTGAGAACATTTCATTTTTATCTTTAATAACTTTAAGCGTAAATACAGTTTTACCACACCATGTGAGACCACTTGTAATATACGGTATGTTGATGGACTTGTGAACCTAAATTTTTCTAGAGACTCCATCTTTTGCGTGACACGCTCTTAGGCCATGCTTTTACCAAATATAAAAATTTTTCGAAAGTCAATCTATATAGTCACTAATCTTCTCTTGTTCTTTTCCAGAACGATGAATTAGAACACCAACCAGCAAGGAGCTGTAGAAGCTGTAGAAATTGATGAAGATTCAGAAGGAACTCGGAACATCTCGCCAATACTTTCAGCTTCCGTGGCTGATGATGGGAGGGATCGTGGAACCGGATCGGAGTCCGCCGTCTCAGATGTAGGAAGACCTACTCGAAGAGCCAGCCAGGTTCCTTCAACTTTCGCTGGAGCTAATCGACCGTTGGTGGTGGACTCTGAAAAGCAATCCATATCAGGTATGGATGCTAAACGCGCAAGAGTGGATTCGTACATTCTTGAGGACAAAATATCGCCGCAAACACCGAGCCCTTCCTCAACAAAATCTCAAACATTAGAGAACTTAAACGGCCCCACGTCATCACAACCTTCCACATCCTCCGCATCTCACTAAAACCCTTCGTCTTCTTCTGTCTCATACACATCCCACACAGCAGCAACAACAACAACAACTCGTCCTTCAGACGGAGGTGTATCACTGAAACTGCTACACAATGTGAGTAACACCCCCGTACTGCTTTGGAACAGATATAAAGTTAAAGTTAATCCACGGGTTACTTATGCTGATGGTTTCGAACAAGGCCTTCTCTATGTAGTTCGTCGCATTGTGGCATACGCCCTTCAACTTAATTAGGGACGGGAGGCACAGGTAAGGTTGGCACTTGGATTTGAACCTAACAATAAGGACGGTGACCTGTTTTGGGTAGTTATACCCAGTGTTGGGAGTAACGGCGTTACTTTTTTAGTAGCTGTAGCGGTAATGCCGTTACTTTCGAGATGATGTAACGAAAATGGTAACGGCACTACTTTTTAGAGCGATTTCAATCGTTACTCGCTACTCGTTACTTTCAAACTGATCATTTGACTAGCATCATTTATTAGCTGTTAATTAGCTGTTAGCTCCTCCAAACGAGGTGGACTATCAGATGCCAATTTTGAAAAACTAGTGTTCTTGAAATCGAACAACACGCTCCTAAAAAATCTGCAAGATTAGTCTTTTGGATAGGCCATTTTTTTATTTGAGTTTGTCTTCATTTTTTTTGTCATATAGAGTATAATTTGGTATTATTAAGGCCATTTTACTCTTTAGTCTTTTCTTAAAAGTAACGTTAGCGATAGCGGTAACGTTAACGCGTTGCTTTTTCATAGAAATAACTGAAGCGGTGACGACGTTATTTTTTATCAATGTAATGGTAGTGGTAACGCCGTCACTTATAGGAAGTAACGTGCCCAACTCTGGTTATACCCTACAGGCGCCTAATGTAGGAGGACTTCGATTATATCCTCGCACGTATTGAGAAATCGACTGAGTGGATCAAAATACAACCTGACAAATTTCACGATCGATAATGACCACGTCTTCCGTGTTGAGGGTTTTGACGTTACACCTTACGCATTATATTTTAACAGCCATCATATTTACAGAAAACACAAACACCGGTCGTGGTTGCGGCCTCATGACTGTAATTTTAGTGCATATGATCGGTGTTCTTAACATGTTAGCCACTAACATTTGATTGGGTACAGTTACATATAGATCGTGCGGTAAAGCTAGCTAGAGCCTGTGGACTAAATTTTAACTGTAATATAGGGCCTGAAGAGTTGGGGGACTAGTATGTTTCATGGACTGCTCTCGATTTTCCAACGAAATTGCAAACAAGGGCAGTCGATGACCCTGATTTTGTTTCTGCAATCGGTTTTCTTGAGAAATGATGAAGAAAAATGTTATTGGATATTGAATAAATTTATTTGCGTACCGAAACCTTTTCGTTGCACATGCTCTTCTGGCAACGCCAGGTCGGCACGCTGGCCAAGCACTTAATTGCCATGTTGTGCTTGCGTTTGCACAACTTTTTCTTAGGAATAACATCATGTTCCTGGAAAAACTTTACTGCGGATTCATCGTCAGGCACATTTTGCCATAGCCACTTCAAATTAATACAAACATCACTCATTGTTTTGCAAAACAAATGACAAGAATGAGTGTGATATCTTGCAAAAAACAATAGTATAAGAAACTCGATTAGTTCAGGTTAAGTTAGGTTAGGTTAGGTCAGGTTAGGTTCGGTTAGGTTAGGTTTCTCAAGAAAACCGATTGCAGAAACAAAATCAGGGTCATTGACTGCCCTTGTTTGCAATTTCGTAGGAAAATCGAGAGCAGTCCATGAAACATACTAGGTCCAGAGTTGGTGAAGGCGGAGTGGGAGATGCAAGTACCATTAGTTGAGTTTGGTTTGGATGAGCAAGGTAGAACAACGTATGTTGTAAGAGTCGTGTGACAAGACCTTTGCTTATTTTAGGTCTGGTAGGTCTCTTGGACATATTAGAACACTTTACGTCAACTATGATCAAAGTCGTAAGTATGGTAGGCATCATGATTTGCGCCTTGCGTTTACAAATGATTTGATAAAAAAATATAAGGGTTGTCATATGGTATTGTCAAGAAGATACTCTTTTTTGGCCAGAATTAATCCTTATCAGTTCATCTTAAATGCCCAGTTTATTAAAGCTTTTAAAGCTAAAATAACTTAAGACTATATATTTGCAACATAACTATACTCCCACATTGATCCTTTCTAAACGATCAGTGTGTATGTGTTCATACGTTCGTTTCCGGAGAAGCGATAGGTTATTTGTCTGACAAGTCGACTCTAACCTCATTTCTGTTTGAGATACATTACCACCTGGTGAGTACAGCCCGACTTGTACACTTGTCTCGTATAATGTAAATGTGTCTTGCTTAATTTTCATTATAACTTGTATTTATAATTCTTATTATACGGTTCTTTCTGAAAGCTGGTACTCTCCGATACCATATCGGCAAAGGAAACAGATTCTTTTGTAAATAATTTACTGATAAGAGAAATACACTTGGAGGCTGTCGTCTGCATCTGAGCATCCACCAGATTCCATTTTGGGGTTTTCTAGCCTCTAGTTCTGATTTATTTACTAACTTGAGCAATAAGCTTTCCTGCACATATTTATATATCGTCATTTATCATTGTCATTTATGTTTAGTCAACTGCATTTAGTCACTTTAGCCATTCATTTAAGTTAATTTCCTTGTAGTTTAATTATATAACCTTTTGTTATACATATTTAATTAGTAACATAGCTTTCATTATAAATATAATTTAAATTTTTTTTATCCTTAACTTTCTTTATCCTAACCACTAAGTGTAACTTTTAAATTCCAATTCCGAGATTTATTAAGAACCTGGTCTCTTTGTGACAGGTATGCGCCCAGTGTAAAGGCTCTAGTTGTGAATGCTGATTAGTAGAGGCTGAGAAGAGGAATTTTAATGACTGTAAGCCTGTTTTTCAATAGTAAGCGCTTTATTTTCCATCAGTTGAATGATCTGTGTAGAAAATTAAAGATTTGGGAATGTGGAATGTTTCATACGAGGGATGATTGGGGTCATTTCACGAATAAGTGTGATGGAATTTATTGTTCTACGTGTCATGGAAATTATAAGGCAGACGAGATAAAACGTGTTTGTGAAAGATGCCAAGCCAAAAAGTAAATAGTGTATTACTGTATTCTACGAGATAGACGTACAATAGCTCTGAGACGAAAGAAGTCATCCTTCATTGTAAAAGTACCACGGATTTTTCGTTGATTAACAGTATGATTACACACACGGTTGTTGTTCTCTGCACACACCACGCACAGGTGAAACATAAGCTTGTGATCTACGATGACAGGTAAGACGGGCATTGAAAAATCACGAGAGGGAGTACATCGATGAAGGACAGGCCGAAGTAATTTTCGTTCAAATTGGCTGAGAATTTGTCCATGGTTGGTAGGCTGGGTCCCTCAAGCTTTCAGAAGCACATATTGGGTATGGATTGTTTCGTCACGTATGAGTACAACGGGCAAAAGTCGAAGTAATGAATCTTTACACTCCTTAGGTGAAAAGCATAGTTTCAAAGAGTTTGTACGACATATTTGAGAGGGTCCACCACCATTGAACGCTTGATAGCTCTTTTTTTTCATAAAGGTACTGCTCATTATTCGCCATCCACTTATCATACTCGTGTTCCCATAACATCCTGCGAGTGAACTGTGAGCTTATAAGCTGGTCACAAGTAGGAGTCTAAGCCAGACTATCGGTGGGGGATCTACCGGGTCAGTCTCCTGTGATACAACCCTCAGGACAAGGAGAACCGTGCCAAAGACAACTGTTAAAGGAGTACATTGTCTTCTCGCCGGCACGGGGGTACTCACTCAGTCCATCAGTCCAGAAAACTCGACCATTGATCTTGACCGGTGTTGCGTGCGTGTTTTATATGTATGCCTGTCTGTTCTTGTAAGTGTGAGTCAGTAAACGGTTTATACCCTTAACTGCGTGCCTTGACTCTGGGTATGATGCAAGGGTGTCCTTTGGCATGAATGGTTCTTGAACACTTAAAAGCAAAGGGATCCAATCGTGGTTGTGGGCTGTAGAGGGTCTCCATTGAATCGGGTTAGATACACGTTTCAAAAAAGTCTACGAACATACTCTAAGCACGCGCACATCAAAATTTTCTCGTTCACTAGCACTCATACCGTCATAGTTAAATTAATGTTTGGTAGATGGTAGGCCAACGTAGTTCAGTGTCCCGAGTGATGAACGTGTAAATACCCTTTTGAAACATCGGCATCCACCCTTATCACATTGTGTAGCCTAGATAGTTTACAAGGTGTGAACACTAATGTCTTTAAATTGAGTATTACCCCCTTTTTTTTGCATTTGTAAGTTTATTACCGCTTTTCATGGGATCACCCGTGAATATTGCTGATGTCTCTTATTCAAGCAGTTCTTATAAAGAAACTGCGCATCAAACTGTGACGTTATATGCTAAAATATACTGTCATTTTTTGAACGACTCTGCTAACCTGACTGTATAATTCACATTCGTCTTAAAAATATTAGTAGGTTTACCGTATTTGCGATATTTATCACATTGAACATTCATTGCAGAGGGTTTGACTCACCAGTAAATGCGGAGTAAATACTTTCCTCTCCAGATCAGTATAAATCTCTTATTTTTAGGCTTGGAATATGTCATGAAGTAAACATGTTTCACCCCATCCGCATTATAATCCTTTTGACACGTAGGGGCAATGAATTATTTTGTTTGTACGAAACATTCTACATCCACAAATCTTCAACTTTCTACACGTACCAATCGACTTTTGGAGATCAAGACATTTATTATTAAAAAACACGTTTTCACTTATTACAACCTCTTTTCTCAGCTTGTACGACACGGCTTACGCATCTAGGGCTTTTACACTGAGCACATACCATAGGACAATCTTTACAATGTTTTAACAAATCACTCGTAAACTCAAGGCAACTTTTAAACAAATCGGGATGTCTATATTTACGGTTTTGACCCTATTTAACGTAAAATTTCTAACATGACATAAAGAAAGGTAGGTTGCCCCTACCAAACCTAAAATCAGCAAAGGCCTTGTTCGACCTGTCACATGGCTCTTAAAAACATACCTTGTTCTGCCTTGTGCACCCAAACCAAACACAACAATTCGCAACCTTATCTGTTGTTCCACCTTCAATAGTTGTTCAGGACCCATATCATATTCAAAATTAAGATACAAGACCAAACTAGTTTCTGTGAACGTTCTACAAACGTTGATCGCGAGATATTTTTAGCTGCCGTTTTCAGAACACCAATCATATGCACTAAAATTTATGACGATCGATGTTTGTGTGTTGTCTGTAAATTTTATCGGTGTCAAATTTAATGTGTACGGCGTAGCGTTATGGAAGACTTGGTCAATCTCGATCATGAAATTCTCCAGGCTAAATTATGAACCACTCTGCATTGATTTCTCAATACTTGAGAGGATGTGGTCAAGTTCTTCTTAAAACCATCCGTCTAAAGGGTATAACTACCCAGAACAGATCACCATCGTCATCCTCACCATCCATCCTCATCCTGAAACTCAAGCACCAACCTCACCCTTGCCTCCCGACTCTCATTGTGCTGAAGAGAGTATGTGGCGAGGCGTCAAAATGCGTTGCAAGGCCCTTCTTCGAGGTCCTCTGCATAAGCGAACCATGGATCAACCCTAACGTTGTACCTGTTTCTAACAAGTACGGGTGTGTTGCTCACATTGTGTAACAGTGTGATTCTGTTGGGATTGGATCTTTTCGGTTTGATGGCCTGAAATATTTTTAACATGTTTTTTATTGTCCAGTTTTAATCGAGGATTTCAAAAATAACGTTCATGTTTTAGAGAAAAATAGTGAGGCAGTTATACATTTTAGGAGAATATCATATACGATTTAAGATTCCAAAATCCCTGAAAGTTTTAGGTGAACTGTACGCTCATGACGATTGGTTATGCTAAGTCGTGATATTTTCGTTTGTTTTGACAGTAAACTAACGAAAATATTATGACTTAACCTAACCAATCGTCAAGGGCGTACAGTTGACTTAACCAGGCATTCTGTTAACCTAACTGGGCATTCAGTTAACCTAATCCGTTGGTAGTCTAGAATTTGACGGTCTCTTAGCCATGACTCGTTTTTTTTCCGCCGGCCGTGAAACCAAAAAGATCCCAATACAATTTAAAAATATATATTTTAAATTTGTTAAATTGCATATAACTACCTCACTATCAGTTTCTCTAAAACATGAATGTTATTTTTGAAATCCTCGATTAAAACTGGACAATAAAAAACGTTAAAATATTACAGGCCGTCAAACCGAAAGATCCTCGAGATTTATTAATGAATATAAAATAACAGCATTCATAATGTACAAATGGAAAATGTTAGATTTAATAGATGGATTATAAAGTTAGGAAATAGGCCTTAGATGAATATGAACAAGCGTACGTGACTTTTTACACGAAGCCAGAACAACAGGTTTTGTTGTGCTCATACTTGTAATTGGGGTTAGCCAATCAGGCACAGGTTTGGCCGTCACGTGATGCCCACCTCCCTTTTTGTTCAATCGTCATTGAACAACAAATTAGTTTTCAGATAACCAGATTTATATGAATAAGTAATTTAATATCATAAAATAGGCAAATAAAATTAGTTAAAAAATATAAAGTAATTAGGAAATTATAAAAACTATTGAAATCATGTATTAATTACTGTTGCTTAAGTTTTAGGTTCAAAAATAAATAAGAACAGATCAGGTATAAAGCGCGAATGAAACAATGAAATCATCTCGATGGAAAGGCAGCGCGTAGCTAAGCGAAGTTAGTGATAAGAGTCGAGAGTAGAAGTTGAGTCGAGGGGAGAGTCGGATAGAGTCGGCTAAATCGTTTTTGAAGGCCTACTTTATGTTCGGTCAAGGCTTAAACTTGCCTCATGAATTAAGTGTAAAGTTAATTTCATTTGTGAACATAAGATTAACATTATAAAAATTTTGGTATTTATAATAAAACTAAATTTATATTAATGTTCTACAAATAAATTCTGAAGTTATTATAACGATAAAAAATATTAGTTTACTTAGTTGTGGTCGAGTGGATAAACCAAATAATCCGAATAAAAACATAAATGGTTACACTGTCACCTTTAGTGTTACGTATGTGCATCGTGTAGTCTTCACGCACCAACCCACGAACTAGTCAATGGACGAGTTACTGTAACATACGGTATACCCCGAACCCTACAATTGGTACACCCCTGTCTGAAGGATAAGTTGTTATTTCTGTGTGGGCTGTAGATGTGTCAGAAGAAAGGTCTTGGGATGTAGCGAAGGCTGTGAAAAGTTGAGATGACACGGATCCATTTAAGTTCTCTGATGTATGTGGGGATGGTAACGACATCGTAGTGACGACATCGTATCTTCAGGGTTGTACGCCTCGTACGTTTAGAAGGCATACCTGATGGTGATTTTTCAGAATCCTCCTCTTACGTTCGCTTAACCCCTACATAGGTAGAAGGCTCTGTCTGGTTCCTCGAGCCCGTCTTACAACAGCCAAGAAGCTGGTTCCAGGATGGTCCATCAATCAATCAGTTTCGGTGATGCACCACGAGTTCCTTCTAAAACCCCATCAAGCTCCAGAAGGTCTTGCTGGTTGGAGTCACCATTCGTCATTCTGGAAAAGAAGAAAAAATTAGCGAATATAAGGAATGATGTCACGCAAAAGATGAAGTCTCTAGAAAAATTCAAGTTCACATGTCCATCAATGTGTACTCTAAGTGGTTCTACATGGTGTAGTTAAACAGTGTTTATGCTTAGAGTTAAAGATAAAGATGCTCTGTTCTCAAAACTTGTACACATCGTTATTTGGTACTATTACGCTTCCCAACCTAATTTTGATGATTACAAAAATGTCTTATTCCATGAAGGAATTTATGACATTGGTTGATTAAAGAATGATAAACATACGGTGGTTGTGATTGACGATCTTATGCTAGAAATGAATAAAACAATTGCTGAGACGTTTACAGTATTTTCCCACCATCTTAACATAAGCGTGATGTTCATCAATCAAAAACTGTCTTTCAAGAGCAGATTTATGCTGGACGTTTCTTTAAATACGCAGTATCTTGTCTTATTTGCTCAACGTCAGGATGTATCGCAATTTGGTATATTAGTCGGTAAAATGTTTCCCTGGCAGCGTAAGTTTTTATTTGGAAGTTTATAAAGAAGCTACGAATTTGTTACGTTTATTTAACCGCGTAAAATTTTAGAGTGCTTCTAAGAGCGGATATAGTTTCCAACGAGAATGAAACAATATATATACCACAATGACGAGACATGTGAAGAAATATCTCAAGTTTATAAAAACGTTCCCACAGCTACCTTTCGGTCTTGAACTACTGCTTCTAAAAAATGTTGACCCCGACTTTTTAAAATGTATCTGGGAAGTCTTTTTCACTATTATAAAATGGAACGTCTCAATGATTGCGACACAGAAGGATTGTTTAATCGTTACAAGAATATAATACGAACACTCGCTCGTAGAAGCCAAGCTGTGTCAAAGAAAAAGGTCTTGTTATGCAAAAAGATAATATTCCTACCTGTCGTATTTTCAGTTTTAGCGCCTTTATTATCTAGTTTTGTATAATGAAGGTGGTTATAGTGCTACCTTAGAGGTGTACACTTCACTACAAAACACAAAGTATCATATAACATCTCTAGACACCAGTAAAAACAGACGTAAAGAACGGAGAGTGAATTGTTGATTGTTAAATACGCAAATACATTCTGAAGAAAATATAATTCTATACCTAGAAATCCATCAGAAATTTCCCAAAGGATATGAAAATTATAAGTCCTATCGAGCTACCTGTAATCACGCATAGTGACGATACTGTGCTTGGTGAAACCAAAGGCGACCAGCACGAATAAATTGGTAGGAACTCCTACCACCTCAAACAGTTGCTAAAAAATAGTCTTCTAATACATTAAGGAATAAAGTCTTAACTATTTTTAATCTTTTGAGTGGTGATCCATTTAAACAATGGTCTACACAGGTGAAGTTATTACTGAAGGTAGGTTCAACGGTGCCGGGTCCGAACATTATTGACATCTTCCATGATTTGATGAGAAAATGGGGGAGACCACCTCAACCAGGATGGGAACATTAAAACAAGTTTGCAGCAGATGAACTTTCTAAGAACATTGATTGGTAACCAAAACAGAAAAAAGTTCTGTAACAAACAACTCAAACCGCACACCAGAGTAACTCTCCAACAAGCAAGCATGGTTTAAGGCCTTTGAAAAGAGGTGAATCGCCAACACTCAACCCTATCTACACTTTTCTAAAATATGTAAATTGTTGACGTATTAGAGAATCGTTATTACGATATTTCTAATCCCGATCTTACGGCAGGGTTAAGAAGCTCTACAGAGCTGAAGGGATAAATAAAAAAGATGTTGAGAAATTTTTGCATAAACGGATACGTATAAACTTCATAAGCCTGTGTAAAAAAGGGTTAAAAGTGCTAAAACGAAAGCACCTGCGCCGGATACTGTATGACAGACATATTTGACTGATATGCAAAAGGGCTGGACGCATAATGATGGTTACAGGTGTAGTCTACTTATAATTCACGTCTTTTTCAGATACTTATGGCTTGTGCCTCTTGAAAATAAAACTCCAGACGCATTTGATAAAGCTATCATACAAAGTATTTGATGTTAAAGGAAAATAGAATCCTAGCCTATTTCCGTACACATTTAGTGGAAGAGTTTATAGGTTGCTTTTTTCAAAGCAGGTTGGCAGAATTTAACGTAAGTTATTATAGCGATAATTCGGTGCATAAAGCGTCTTTAGCAGAACGGGTACAGCGAACTACATGCATATGTACAGTACATAATACATTTACACGAATTATATGTACGTTGTTCAGGTGCTCAGGCTAATTGAGAAAAACTTAAAAGAACCATAATTAACATTTAACAGTGTATTTTGCCGTATGACAAAACCAACAGTATTAAACAAACTTTACTTTAGGGCCTATAAAACGGAATTTGTCAGTTTGTGTACTCTGTCATATTTAATCAAAGAAGTTTGCGAAATCTCGAATTATATCATTAAAACTCAGTTGATTGGGAGGACCCCTCAAGCATGGGAGCCTGAGGCTTCAGACTCAATAGCCTCAGTGATAATCCGCCACTGGATTGAGACAACTCCTAATGAAGTCTTTAAAAGAGGTGTGTATACAGAACCAGAAAAATAGGACCAGAGTGTTATTCTTGGTCGACCTTTTCAAAATCGATGATTATATACATGTTTCACGACCAAGGGGAAAGTTCAAGAAAGGTTTTGAACAAGGTTTTGAACAAAGATGGAGACAAGTAAGAAATTTTGAAAGTCAGATCAGTAAACCTAAAGGAGGGGGTGGTTATATATTATGTTGAAGGCCTAATTGATGAAAAAATTAAGGGTGGTTTCTATGGCGAAAATCTAGGGAAAAAGACGTTTAAAACTGAGAAAATTTTAGGGAGTAAGGTACGGAAAACGAAAATTGTTTTTGGTAAAATGATTGACTAACCAGAGAGCTTCATCTCCTATATAAAAGCTAGTACAGTAATACAGGATGTTTTACAGGATGTTTCAGGTCCACCCTAAAAATATGGGAAGGAAACGCTTCATATTAGTTACGGAATTACTATGACAAACTTCAAATACAAACTACAAATTTTAGAATTTGTAGTTTGTATTTGGTATTTGAAGTTTGTCATAGTAATTCCGTAACTAATATGAAGTGTTTCTTTTCCATATTTCTAGGGTCGACCTGAAACACCCTGTAGAACTCTAATTGTATACATCGTGTCTTCTGACCAGTTCTACGTCAAACTCCTCTCCTTAGCCTCGCTGGGTACGTGTCCCGACAATACTTTCGCCAACTTCACAACAGATTTCCATTGACCTATCGATTTGGAGCGTGTCATACAAAGTATGTTTGTGTGAATTTTAAATGAACGCCAAGCTTTTAAGCATTGGAGAGAAACAAGTCGTTTTTATGGTTCTTAGAAAATATGAAGTTGAGAAAACAGGTGTGTTAAAAGATAAATCTATGCGTTTAGCACGAAACGGTGTGTACAGAACAACAACAACGAAATAACACAATGCTCCGCCCATTATGACAGCACGGAGGATATTGTACGAGACCTAAATAAGAGCTTCAATAAACCTAAACTTACAGATCTAGTTTTTGAAATCCTACATGTACCATGAGTTGTAGGATCGGAGCATGCTGTGTTGTTAAGATAAGAGACGAAAAGAAATATTAGGGACAAAGATGTGTTAAAGATTCAGCTTAATGGAAGATACAATTTTGCTTTCCAAAGCGATACTTTTTACGAACTATCGGGCTGTTAAGGCTAACTTATACTATATTTACAGTAATATCGTGGAACATCAGTTTGTTTGGGACAGTCAGGTGCATTTGCTACGTAGTGTGCATTTCTGATCATTGAGGAAAAAGTTTGAGCAAAGCATGTAACAATATGCACTATGTCAAAGTTCCTTCTAACCTACTAAGCAGTATTGTCAAAATATAAGAACGGTTGTATGCTAAAACTTTACATTCATTTGCCGGAACTTAAGAGTGAAAATTCAATTTCGACGTTTTACAGTATGATACAAAAGCTTTATTCGTGTACCGAGGTGCGAGATACGAACATGGGAATGGGCTCGGTTCGATCTTTTCTTCTGTATTACGATCAGCTATGCCACCACTAAAGAGTGGTGCTAAATACCTATGGCGGAAGGTTCTACAATCAGGTATTAACACTGTTGAAGATGTGGTGACCGGTAACAAGCCGAAAAAAGCTTTATAAAAACAATTAGTCGTACGAGAAATGAAATTATTGATGACGCCAAAAATGTGAAATGGAAAATGCACAGTAAGGCAGCTAAAAAACGAAGAAGAAAATGAAAAGAATTAATTCTAAAAATTCAGAAATGTTCTGTTCTTTAACTAATATATGTAAACATCTATATTATACAGTTATCTCCCGTAAGTAATTGTGAATCTACAGTGGGAGGTAAGGCCAGGTGTTCATTCTCAACAATTCAACATGTCTCGTCTAGTTCACTCGCACAGCGTCGAATGTTGTAAATCGTAACTCCACCTTTTTAATATCCCACCTACTCATACATCTATAGAGGACTCCGGTTACGTCACGATTAACCCCCGCAACACAGTTGGGTCGTGGACCGCTGCTATAAAGTTCGTTATACCGAGCCCGGGTTCATTGTTTTACGATCCGATTAATATATATCTGTATACGAAAGTCCGAGTAGCACACTTTGACGGGACAGATTGTGAGGTTGATTATCCAATCCATCCTGAAACTAATTCCTGCATACGATGATCAGTTAATGTGACATGTATTTAAACCAAGTGACTGTCTTCGCAGGTTCCAATTACTATCATTATCGCACATTCCAGGAAAATGTTCTAAATTACTGAAAAGATGCCAAGGAAACCTATTTGTGAGCCTCAGGGTATTATACGCCTGAAGCAGAAGTAGATGGAAAAGGAAAATTTAAAAAAATCGAAAAAAAAATTTTTCGATTGTTATGCAGATTACAAATTCCAAGAGAAGCTTCTCGTCAACGGGATTGAAACGAAGATTAAAATCACACGGACAGTCCCCGAGATATGTTTAAATTTGTCTGAGGACACAGACGAAGCCTCAAAGTCTGCAGTACCCGACATTATTGAGACATATCTCAGTGTCCGACGTGTAAAAATTGTAGCTTCTAAACCAGTGGTGGGGAACCTGCCGCCCGCGGGTATAATGTGTAATTAAATTAGAGTAATTTAACTGCCCGCGGACAGTTTGATTATTTCAAGTCATACAGTAATTACATCTTAATTATGTTACAAACTACTTTTAAAGCTGCAATTTGCCTGGTAAAGAGTATTTTAGTTCAGATTTGCACGCAACACAATAAGGGTTCCCCACCCCGTATTCTAAACAATGGATGTTCAAATATTTTTGTTTTGATCAAAGGTTAAATACCATATAAAACGTACCCAACTGAAAAAGCTTACCGTCATTTCCGTAGTGAAAAGGTGGTGTTGGAAAATTTTCCGCAGAGAATATTAGTAGCAATGGTCTACCATGACCCTGTTTCAGGCAAATATAAAAATTCCTAATTCAAGTTTGAAAATTTTTACTTGAAGAGTATAGTTTTGTTGGTGAATGTTGCCTCTGTCGGTAGAGCCCTAGAAATGGAATACTCTCCTCATGATGAAATTCCACTGTGTTCACGAGCCTACTACAACTAATTCGTGGGTACAAACGATTGTAATGATGTCAGAATAGGGTGTCAGTGGATGACTATATAAACAAGACTAATGTCTATGCTTTCAACATTTCGGTGGATCACTGCTCAGAGGCTTACAGAAACTTAAACCCGCAAAAACAGGGTCATTTGGCTTTCCAAATAGAGTTTAACAAGTCAATAACTAAATTTATTAGTGTACTACTCTATCTAGAAGACCGAGGACTGATTGAAACTGACCGGCTTAGATCAGTGATAACGGACTTTTAAGGGATGAGCTAACAATTCAAAGGCTTATGAAGACGGACTACTTTACGTGAAACATTTTTATAGGTACTTATACTGAACAACGATTTATTGACAGGGCTACGTCTTCATTGGGTCGGGGTATATGTCAAGAAGAGATCGTAAATATATTATTACGATTGCATCGGTATATGCCCGTTTCAAGACCCTTGTATCGTGAATTTTCCAAAAGAAATGCAGATATCTAACATTATATCGAATCCTTATAACACCAAAGCAGCTACAGTAATATATGTGGACAATACTGCTTGATGTTTTTATTTTACATGTCTTGAGGGTTCTCTTATGAGGAATTTTTGGAATTTTTTAGGAAATATGATTCACGCCTAAATGACGAATTTGTTTCTGTTAAAAAAAATTATCTCTTCCCATTTGTGGGTTAAAAGGGATGTACAAAATGTCCATTAATTATTCACCCCATTATAAGCCTTAATAAATTCGTTATTATAGGAGCTATCTTAAAACAGTTTGCGGCAATTAATAACACAACTCAAGAAATTTTTGTTTTAATTTAGTAAACCTCCACGTGAGCCCCATTGGTAGCACGCAGAACATCAAGGAGGTAGACGATTTCGTTTCAAACATTAAGAAGCATGTCTTGCGTGATGGAAGCTAATGTCTCTTCAATCCGGTGTCTTAATTCTGTGATGTTATTAACCTTCTTTGCATACACTCTGTCCTTTGTGTAGCCCCATAAAAAGAAATCCAGAGGCATGATGTCCGGGGAACGAGGAGGCCATGGAATAGGGCCATCTCGCCCGATCCAACGAGAAGGGAACTTTTTATTGAGGAACCTCCGCATTTCTAATCCCCAGTGTGGCGGTGCCCCATCTTGCTGAAAGAACACACGGGGCTGCATATCCTCAAGCTGAGGTGCAGCAAAGCATATCTAGGTAATTTGTAGCCTTCACAGTGTTCTCATGGAAGAAAAATGGTCCAATCACACGGTTATGGGAGAGAGCACACACCAAACGTTTATCTTGGGACTGTTGCGTTCGTGTTCAATAAATTCATGCGGATTTTCTGATCTCCATATACGGCAATTGTGTCTGTTGATTTTACCAGACAGATGGAATGTCGCTTCATCACTGAAAACGACATTGTTCAAAAAATGCTCATCTTCATTAATACGGTCAAGAATGTCAACAGCAAACTGTACCCGTTTGGGTTTGTCATTTGGTAGAAGTTTCTGCAAGGTTTGCAATTTGTAGGCATAAAGTTTCAACCTCTTGTGAACCACTTTATGCACTGTTGAACGCAGTATTTACAGTTCTCGGCTTGCTCGGCGGATGGATTTTGTAGGACTTTGGATAAACGCCTCCTGAATTCCTGCTATCTTATCTTCAGACACACTAGGCCTTCCAGCTCCTTTCTGATGTAACACACTGCCAGTTTCTTGAAATTGTTTTGTTGGTGATTGCTTTGTTGGTGAAGTTTTCTGATATTCCTCCCGAAAACGTCTCTGTACAGTAATTGGAGATTTGGTTTCCCACATCCACAGCACACTCATTGCTTTCTCCTTCACTGTCGCCATTGTGCCCTTAGTGGATGTTCTGCGAAATAAAGAAAAATTTCTTGATTTGTGTTATTGTCACGCATAGATTGTGCGAGCCTCTGCCCGCTTGCGACTTTTTAGGGTTAATGCACTTTGGACAATCCAACGAAGGTGGTCCTTGTTGGGTAAGCTCGGCCTTAGCCGAGAGCATCCGAGTACCAATGAAGAGTTTCTACCAGGTTTTTTCCCGAAGGGGTGAATGGAAACACTTCACTTCAAAAATTGGACTTTTAGTTCACTCATAAATTTTTATTCACAAAGTATATACAGAACGAGGCACTGATAACACTAGGCAACAAATTTCAACTTTTTTTTGTTACAGACACGTGAACTACTGATTCCTACTAAAGCGCTGATGCTGATTTCAGATCTGATATCAAAATTTCTCTATCACGTCCAGATTTTGTGTAACCGAAAACCCCTATTTTTCATTTTTTTCTCACCCGCTTCTATTACGAAAGCCGTCTAAGCTACTTTTCCGTGCCACGTTTTATGTTAAGCATACTTAAATAATTAGTGAACAGGGATGTCTTTCCTCCTTTATTCTGGCTTAAGACAGACAGCGGAATTCCGCTGGCGGAGTTACCACCCCTGCGCCCAACCATCCACCCAAAGCGCGTTAGTATTTTGTTGTTACTACTGAAAGGCAAATTCCTGTTCTTAAGTGAAACTTTGGTGTGTGTCCTCTTCCTTTGTCGCTTGTAGGATGACGAGCTCTCCTTCTGCAGGAACCAACAATAATCTCCCATCATATTTGGGTTGAAATTACCTTGGTATCTGTTTTCCATAACTGAGATCTGTTGGTGGAAGCGCTCACCATGCTCGTCACTTACAGCCCCAAGGTTGGCCGGGAAGAAGTCAAGATGAGAATGTAAAAAATGAATTTTCAAAGACATTCTGCATCCCATTATTTCATAAGATTTAAGCATGTTTTCTACGAGTTTACGGTGGTTTTCAGCTTTGTGGTTTCCAAGAAAATTTTTGACAACTTCAACGAAAGATGTCCATGCTCCTAGTTCATTCTCATTTAGGTTAGATGGAAACGATGAGTCGTGGATGACTGCGGATCTGTGGTCCAGTGAAAACTCCAGCTTCTAGCTTAGCATCTGTCAATATTCCTTTGAATTTATCCTTTAAATATTGGAAACCACTACCTTGATGATCCATACCCTTCACGAAATTTTTCATAAGGCCAAGTTTAATGTGAAGTGGTGGAAGATGTACTTTCTGAGGGTCAATAAGTGCTGGGTGTTTCACATTGTATTTACCAACATGTTCAGTTCTAGATGGCCAATCATGTTTTTTGTAGTGGTTCTTGTCATCTCTGCTGTTCCATAGACACAAAAAGCCCATATGCTTTGTGTAGCCCAACTGTAACCCAAGAAGTAATGATACAACTTTAAGGTCGCCACAAATATTCCATGTGTGGTCCTTATATTTGATGAGTCTTAGCAGCAGTTTCATCGATTCATAAGTCTCATTAAGGCCAGTGGCATGTGCTACAGGTATTGAAGGTTTTTCATTGCCGTTGTGCAGTAATACAGCTTTAAGGCTAGCTTTACTAGAGTCAATGAACAGTCTCCATTCTTTTGGATCATAGCGACGGCCAATCCCTTGCATCAGACCACTGATATCGTGGCAGAAACAAACGTTTTCTTCCTGTAAGTAAAATGATGAAAACTGCAAATGGCGATGGCGGAAATGGGAAACTTTGGTGTTTGGTTGGAGAAGATTAAATTCTTGAAGTCTTGAACCAAGCAACTCTGCCTTTTCTTTTGGTAATTCCAAATCGCGCACTAAGTCATTTAACTCCGCTTGACTTAACAAATGTGGGGAAATATTTGCATCTGGAACATATATGCCATCTTTCCCTGTTTCTATATCACTAGCAGAATCTTCAGATGAACTGCTGTCTGTTATCGTTGCTGGTGGAACTGGTGGTGGATTTGTTTCATCATGTGGTACTGGTTTCATTGCTGATTCGCAGTTTGGGTACGTGATCTTTGATTTGTTTTTCTTTGTGAAACCAGCAATCTTTGTCAAACAAAAATAACAATCATTGAAGTGATTTTTCGGCTCACGCCAAACCATGGGGACTGAGAACGGCATAGCTTTTCTTTTACCATTCATCCAAGCTATTAACATTGCATTGCACTGTGCACAGCAAATATGTGGTGCCCAGTCCCTCTGTTGGTCTCCTAACTTACAGTCAAAATAACACTTGTAGGCAAGTTTAATCTTTGTTGTTATGTTTCTACGTTGTGGCTTAGGTGTATATTGTCCACAGACAAAGCAGAAGTTGTCTGGGTGATTTACACAAGCACGTCTATTTGATGCCATTTTGAATTACCATACAATATCTGAAAAAACGTAGAAAGTAATTATTACGATGTGCAAAATAAAAAGAAATACACACCGTAGTACAAAACAAATGCTATAAAAACACACAAGTCACCACAACCTGTCACTTGCTCATCAGCAGAGAGCTTCAACAACCGTTCTGCTTGACTGTCACGTAGCGACTGACCGTTGGGCCGTTGCCCGTTACTATGCTCTTGACTCAGTGTTGCCAACTCGGGATAAATTTTATTTATCAAAATTGTTCGAATTTGTATATAGTTGGCAAAAAAAATTGCTTTAACCTTGAAAAGCAAGTTTCATATTACTGGCATTAAGCCGATTAAAACCAAAATCTGGACGTGGTAGAAAATTTTACTAAAAGCGATTTGCATTTTACACAAAATCTAGACGTGATAGAAAAAATCTAATTATAGATTTGAAATCAGCATACCGAAATTAGCTAGGAGCACCTATTTGGTCTTCTGTAACAAAATCTTCGTTGCCTAGTGTAATCAGAAGTTTACAGGGGGAGAGGTTTTACCTTTTACAACAGCAGCTCAAGCAGGAATTTACAGGGGTAGAGGTTCGACCCGTTTGACAATAGTTAAGGTAAGAATTGAAAGCGAGGAGGCTTGTCCTCCTCGAGTAAGGGTTACGGCAGGAATTTACAGGGAGGAAGGTCGTCCTTCGCGAGTAGGGGGTAAGGCAGGAATTTAAAATGAGAGGAGCCACCTCTGGTAACAACGGCTCAGGCAGGAATTCAAAGTGAGGGAGGTGCAACCTCTGGTAACAAGGGGCCAGGCAGGAATGAATTAATTTACAATACAAGAAATAAATAAGCCTTAATTTTGGGGGAATGCAATTGAAGGTTAAGCTCCCACTTTAGCTGGAGAGCTGAAGAATTCTGACGTCAAGCATAATTTAAGCATACAACGAAATTTAGAAAGATAAAAAGATTAACAAAAAAATACTAATTTTTGTAAGGTATACACTTTTGGGTGGCGACATAATGTCGGGGGACCGACATGTACCGAGTACATTAAGCACATTACTAACATTAATTATTAAGTACATTAATTACCGTTAATTACAATTTTAGCAATTTGTTAATTGACATATCTGATACTGAAGTAATCGAAATAGGTGATGTAATTTAAATAATGGAGGAGAGTTCTCCGTTGTTCCATAACTTAAAGGGGATTAACAACAATGTTATATATTTATAGTTAACAATAATTACGCCAAATTATGTCTAATATTATTAAAGGAATGGTTGGTTATCATGATTTGAAAGCCTAAAAGCTAGCGATGATGAAAATGGAGAAAAATACGGTGTACTTTTCATTTGGAAGTACACGGACATTAATGATAACATAATACAGACAATATGTATAATATACATAACATCTTAATGTTATAAATTTGTAGCAGAAGCAAGAGAGGAGATTTTCGAATTCAGATGCTTGGTTTTGGCGACGACATCGAAATTCGAACACTCAGTCAGCATTAACGAGTACCTTGCGAGAGGTGAAATAATTAAAAGAAAAAGTATAAAGAATAAACGTGGACGTGTTTACATGTACGTAATCATGATCGTCAAGGGACATGTACGACTGCACAAAGTAGTGTACACAGTCGTCACACAATAAGTTGTGTGCGTAATCTAGACACGAGCAAACAGACTGATAAGTTGATAGGGCATAAGTAGACAATAGGTAGATGAATGAATAAGTAATAATATTAATAAAGGATAGCGGTCAAGAAAGAACATGGATGTATGAATGAGTATGGTTGAATAATGAGTATGGTTGAATAATATTTATATTGCATAACACCAGACAGGACACAACATATACTAAATAATGACTTATAGAGAGTGAAGTTTTTATTATTATTAAAGAATTTACCATACATTGAATACGAAAGATATCCACATACTAAACACGTGATTCAGTATTCAAGGTGTGGAAGGAAATTAAGTTACTTTATGATGTCAGAGTGATTTACTCTGTACGTACAGTATAAGTCATTATTTGGGAGAAATCAAAGGAGACGAATTAGAGAGGCACAGCTAAGGGAGGGACATTCGCTGTTTACAGCGAACTCCTAATGGCACAAACATGGATACTGTTCAACCATAGAAATGGTAAATCGCATGGTTGTGACATTATTAATTGCCGCAAACCGTTTTAAGATAGCTCCCATAATAACGAATTTATTAAGGCTTATAATGGGGTGAATAATTTATGGACACCCTGTATAATGTAGCAGTAATGAAGAGTTTTATTCATGTTTCTTATCTAACCTGAAAACTCTGGAGAGAATAATTAATTCGTATGAGCCTTATAACTTATGTGTACTCTGTGCATGATTAACTAATTTAACCTTTTAAAATATATTTGTAGTGTCGTGTGTCGTCTTCGTTTTAAATAAATGAATATCTATTTTTCAGTATTTAAAAAAAAACCTGCATAACACCAAAAATAATCGAGTTCTAATATATATGCCTACTACTACTATGCCTACTACTTAAGCAGTACTGCTCTGATTTTCCATCGAATTATTAATGTTTCCATGGCCAAGGCCCATCCAAGTGTGCTGAGTCCATCACGGAGGTGATTCTCTGAGCCATGGAGGTGTACATTAGGGTGTATCATGCTCAGGTCGAATATTGAAAAACTTGGAATTTCAAGATTGGCAGTAAGTACTCCTATGTAAAATTGAATTTTAAGAGGGGTTCGTCTTCTGCAGCTTTTGCGAAAAATCGCATTTAAGTGTTCAAAATCGCACTTTTTACTCGAAAAATGGGACTTTTGGCCAATTTCAAAGACTTGGTAGCCTGAAATGACCTCCATATGTTCTATATTGTTCACATACACCCTTAATCATTTATAGGAGGAGGCTTGGACCCATTTAAGATCAGCCAAAGTAGTTCATAACCCCTAAAATAACCAAAATCACCGAAAATGGCCCAAAACTAAGGAATTGTATGATTTTTAGTCTCCTATACACCACATTTCGCAGCTGTTCTCTTCATCAGGCAGAATCTTTTTATGTCTTTCTTGGTCTTGCATTTTCTTTTTTTTAGAAACGCCTCCACCAATTTTTATTTATTTTCTTTTCGGCATCACTGAGTGTGATGGCAACTGCCCCCACCTTTCCGCAAGCTGCTGTGACGTTCAACCTTTTTTTGGCAATTGCAATTCTTCTTTAATATTTGTGTAAGTCCATCCTCCACCCACACCTTGTAATAATATGCTGGTCAACTGAATGTTTTGAGATTTTTTCTTCTGAAAGCATCTTGATTTGTCTAGCAGGTCTTGTAGAGATCTAAAACATATTCATAATGTCTTGCTTTGACTTGAAAACTGGCAACAATTCTCTGTGGTCGATCCTAGCACGAACAAAACCATCTCTTCTCTCTTGCCCATACACTGCATGAGCTGCAGCTGAAACTTCTTGAACTGCTCTTTCAAGGCGTTGAGTGTGAACTGAGAAGTTCTCAACTTCAAGTGGAGACCTGAGAAGCTCCTCAACTTCTCCTCTTGACATCTTACAAGTGAAGAGTGGCTCATACAGTTTCTCCTTATCCCAATTAATCAGAGTAATTGGAGAAGTGGCATCAAAATTCAGTTTAGGGTTTCTATGAGTTCTCAGACTCATGTCTCCATACTCAGACTTACCTCTGATCTTCTTGAACATCTCAAACCCCCATGCCCTCTCCTCCTCATCCTCACTGCACAGGAGAGAGGCAATAAGGTTCTCACTGTGAGCATGATATGCTCCACGAACTATCACATGAGTGATTATGTTTCTGACTTCAGAGGTCTGGCTTCTCAGCAGTCCCAGAGCGATCACAATATCACCTTGATCTCAAAATACACCTTGAAGTAGAAGTCCAGACAGAACTTCAGCAGCACCTCCAGCTTTTTCAACACCTCCCCCTTCAGACCATGCTGCCTCATCTACGTACGGCATCAACAGAGCCTCACCTGTAGTCAGCCAGCGTGACTAATTCAGTGAGCCACACTTCATACCAGCAACTTCCTTGCTCAAATCTCCTGCCTTGAGAGCTTTGATCAGTAGGTAGCAGTTCTTCTGGTCAGTGCTAAGGTTCTGTACAATGTCTTCTGGCAGTTCAGTTATATCTTCTCCTGGCAGAGACTTGAAGCTAAAGTTGACAGGAATGTGATTGATCTTCTCCAAAAGTTTACCTATTTGGTCACTGAACCAAGACTTGTGCGTGTAGGAACCATCAAGCTTGATGATCATGTGCCTGAGGCTGAGTTCATTAATATGCAACTGGCATATCAGCCAGTGACACTTGTGACCTAGCAGTCTCTCCAAGTGAGTGATGGCTCCTCCATCAGGTCCTGTGTTTGTGGAGTCACCACCAAGGACCACAATAGTATCTTTAGCACCATGAACACTAATCCACTCAAACAGAGCCTGAGCTATCTTCAGTGCAGGTTTCTCATTTCCTTCAGGTTCTTCTGGTGTACAATGGAAGAGATACTTCCCCTCAGGTTCTCAGGTAACACTATAGTGCTCTTCAGTTGTAATATCAGGATGGAAGCGGCCAGTTTTTTCATTGTACCTCATGATCTTTGTCTTATCTTGTTTTTCATCAAAGAAAATTCCCTTGATCTCCTCTCCCTCTGTCCTTTTCTCCAAGGCCTCCACCGAGGCACCTATTACAGACTCCTTGCCCCTCCACATCTTTATCCTGTCAACAGCTAGATATGCCTTATCAGCAGATAGATGGCCAGCTTTGATGAGATCTTGCAAGAAACCAGTTGCAATAGCTGCTGCAGGAGTGTTTGCCACCTTGAACCTGACTGCAGCTGCAGCAGTGCTTGAGATATCTATGTAGTTCCTCATGGCAGAGGTGGAGACTTTGCCAGTGTTGACACTGGAACTTGTGCCTGTGCAGTACTGGAAAAATCTGTGTCAGCAGTAGGAGCTGCTCTGCCTGGAGACTCTTGCAAGGAAGTCACCTCATCGTCATCATCATCATCATCAGCTCTAAGCAGTAGCTCCTTTTCTTCTTCTTCTTTTCTGTTTCTCTTCTCAGCTGTCTTCTGTTCTTCCTCCTTCCTCTTAGCAGCCTTCACCTGCTTCACTGTTTCCTTCACATCAACAGATGCCATCCGGAAGCCAGAAACTTCTGAGGTTTTGATCTTCTGGTAATGGAGCCACTCTACCTCTAGCTTTGGAATCTTCTGAGGTAGAGGACAGTCACACTTGACATGAATTCTAGCAGCACAGCTAAAGCAGCCAGATGCTTCAGTTCCACAGAGAGTGATATCATGTCTGCAGGTTGTTATGTCAAACAATGTATCAAGTTCAGATATTTTCTTCTCTCTCTTTGCAGCCTTCACTCTGCCATTCACTAGGTCAATCATTTCATTCCACCTGACAAGAATCTTCCTGGCAATTAATCTCTTGAATGATCAAAGGAGTGAACTTGGCATTGCTTTTGCGCCACTGTGCCAGTACCAGTGATGCCAAGTCCTTAGCCAAATCTTGCAGAGGGTACTGAGCTCTTTTCATATCATCCAGAAGCAGCTTCTCTTCCTGGAGGAGGATTCCTCTCTGAAACACAGCTCTCCAGGTTGGAACTTCTGTGGGAAATAACTGCTTGCCTGGACCCATCAGATCACTCAGCTTTGAACCAGAACTTTTTCTGGTCTTTCGTCCTTGCTTAGCCATGGTGGCTACACAATCTTCACCAAGCTTTGTATCTGAAACATAGAAAATTATCACAGTGAAATTCTAGTAGCCTACAACAGCTGTTACAATGGTTTTGTTTGGTAAGAAACCGGTCTGTTACATTTGTACTACAGTATATGTCCTGCACAACTGTTCTGTACATAACCAGAAAACGAAAAAGTGAAAATTTGAACACTTAAACGTGATTTTTAGCAAATGTTGAAGAAAACAAACCCCTCCTAAAATTTAATTTTACATAGAAATACATACTGCCAATCTTGAACTTCGCGCTTCAATAAGCATGATACACCCTAGTGTACATTCCCTATTCTATTTCTACTACCAATGCAAAAAAAAAGACCTTGGTTTCATTTTAATTGTTCTAATGCTATTCGCAACAGAGAGGAGGCTTTCAGAAGGTACCGTTGCCATCCAACTCTTGACTCTTACTCAGTTTATACTTCTGACCAGATTCGTGCAAAATCTGTTCTTCGACTCGCCAAAAATTCCTTTACGAAACAAAAATTTTAAAACCTATCCAATTCTAATTCTTCTCACTCTTTCTGGCATGTAGCTAAGAACGTCTTCAACAACTTTACTTACTCTTCTTTCCATCCTCTTTTCCATTCCGACGGCTCAGTTGCCATCTCTTCTCCTGAGAAGGCTGAACTCTTCGCTCAAACTTTTCCCTCCAACTCAACCCTGGACGATTTTAGTACTGTTCTTCAATCTCTTCCTCCATCTGACTTCATTATGTTTGAAATTAGAATCTTTTCCAAAGATGTTTTCCTGCCCTGTCTGGGCTCAACTCTAGAAAGGTTTACGGTCCTAATGGTACGCCTCCTGTTGTTCTCAAGAACTGTGCTTTTGTGCTGACACCATGCCTTGGCAAACTCTTTCCTCTTTGTCTTTCATTTGGTACTTTTCCTTCCTGCTGGAAGTTCGCCTGTCCCAAAGAAGGGTGACCGCAGTGGGTGGGTAACCCAGGATTGTTCTTTGTAAGTTAATACTTTTTACCATATTAAAATATATAGCAGCTAATGAGGAAAACTGTAAACAGTGGAAAAAATATTGTAATCACTTACAAGCCATTTTCGTGCACAAAAGAAGTTTCTCCTACAAAATGGATTTCTTGTACCTCGAACGTTTCACCCAATTCTGATTGACTCTCGCACGATAAAGGTGGTAAAGTATATTTTGACTTATTGTAAAACACAGCAATTAATGCACGGCGTTCACAAAAGTCGCGAGATTAAAATAAGTTATTAAAATCCTATCAGCCCATGTCTAATGTAATGGGCCTTTTCACCTTCATCTTTTTAAGATACGTAGTAGATAATATATATATATATATATATATATATATATATATATATATATATATATATATATATATAAAGAAATGTTATACTGAATCAACAGGAAAAATAACCTGAAATAAATATTATTCTGTTTTTCTAAGGAAAAATATTTATAAACTGATAGGAATTTGCACTTGAGAAAATCTTTTAAATAATAGCGGAGAAAAGTTACTTACAGAGATTCATGAATGATACTATATGCATCGTTGACTATAGCCAGTTAAAAAACTTCAGTTTTACACAGCCTCGACAAACCGATCTTGGACCCTGCACTGAATAGAAAATATTAATGACTTTGTAGCGGGAGCCGTCTCTTTTGATTACTCAAAATCTCCGAGCTTCCCGCTCGACAAAGGTACCCTGCGGAATTTTGTTCACTGGAGGGATCGACAATGACTTGGCAAATACAATTCTATGATTTATGACACACGGCAAGGCAAAAAAAAATATACAAAAATATACGTTTCTATATTTTAACGTGGCCACAGAAAAGAAAAGAAATAAACAAAAAAAATCAACATAATAAGCCTATCCGTAAAGAGGGTGAGATTTAACCTAATTCGCGTGTGGGACGACTGAACAAGATCTTAGCAGACTCGAAGTGTTTTCCAGTGAAATTTGACACTCCGATAGCCTTCAACTTTTCCTTCCTTGTAAATATCTTCCACATTTCTCCCGATGTTTTAATAAAGTTCTTATCCTTCTGTCTTTTCTCGCTCAATCTTCGAATAGTCAAAACCGAGATACTGTAACAAGGAATACGTTCACACCGAACAAGGTTGGACGGACAATTATTTTGGCGGTGTCCAATTCAGGGCCCTCAGTTGAACGGGAATAATTTGAACATCCAGCCAGCTACTCGGAGCTTCCTTTTGCTAAAATCTTCTAACAAGTGCTTAGCATGGATGGAACATGGTGAAAATTCAATGGAGGGGTCGACCAGCGGCCACCCTGATGACTCGTGGCTCCAAACAATTCCAAAGAATTTAGCCGAAACCTTTGGCCTTGAATGGAGCTTGCGCTTGAAGCCTCTGCGCAGAGAGGTTTCAATACGTAAATTCTTCAGTTCAACTCCAAATATTCACAGATCTTGTTGCCTCTGAAATATGTAATAGACTTCTGTTTTTTTCACTTTCTAGGCCAATTAACGTTTAGTTTCCAAAATGATTGGGCTCAACACCAGCACCGACGACTTTCTCACAGCTAACACAGCGAAAAACTATCCCAACCCTTTCGTTCCTTTTCTTACCTCATGCACTCATTTCAAGCTAACAAAAGACGATCGTGCACACATTCACACTCATGGACGCATTCATACATCCAAAAAAAACATTGCTCTACTATATTTCAAAGGCAATGTGGAAATAGAAGAAAAGAATAAGGGAGACAGCTTTTCAACCGCACCTCCCTACAACTTCAGCAATAAATAAACTTATATTACGAATGGTGAAGTCGGTATAACCACATTAAATAAAATTAAAATAATTTTAAAAAGTATCGACTTTCACTGATAAATAATAGACATATAACACGAGAAAATATCGTCACTAAAGTCTGCCGAGTTCGACATCTCGTCTAAACATAACTGATATCGTATATACAACAATTGAAGCACTCTAAAAAAAATTTCTAATGGCGGTCATTATAGGGACGAACTTATAGGTGTCATTATAGGTGTTCTTTTAAAAAAATTCCAATCAGTTGAACACCAGCTCTCCTCCTCTAAACCTCACCTTCTTTTTCTCACTGAAACTCGAGTGTCTGGGACGACTGACAGCAACCCCTTTTCTATACCCTCTTACTTTCTCTATACTCAATTTCACTCCAAAGGTGGATGTTGCACATATGTGCGCAAAAACGAAACTTGCTCTCCTATACCCGAAGTTCAAGCCTCGGAATTCTGCACCCTCTAGCACTCCTTACATGCCACTCTCAAACTAAATACATCTGCGCTCTCTACCTTTCTCCAAATTCTACTGACTATCTAAAATATTTTGACTGCTTCACTTCTGAAATGGCATACATTCTATCCCACTCTCCTTTTAGTGAAGTCTCTATTTTGAGAGATTACAAAGTTCATCACCACCTTTGGCTTTATTCCCATTTCATTGACATCCCTGGTGCACCAGCCTCCAACTTGAATCAGGGTGGTTGGATGTAGGTAGCGGTGTCCCACAGGGTTCAGTGTTAGGCCCATTGCTATTCGTAATTTACATTAACGACATAGATGTAGGATTGACTAGTAACGTGTCAAAATTCGCGGACGATACTAAAATAGGCGGTAAGGTTGTTAACGAGGACGATAGAAATAGGCTCCAAGACGATGTAGATAGGATTATGGAGTGGACGGATAAGTGGCAGATGCAATTTAACGTAGATAAATGTAAAGTTTTGCATATAGGGTCTCGTAACAATAATTACACGTACACGATGGATGGTAGAGAGTTAGCGAGCGTTGACGAGGAAGTACATTTAGGCGTACGCGTATCTAAGGATTTGAAAGTTAGGAACCAGTGCCTGGAGTCTTGCACAAAAGCTAATAAGATGTTAGGCTTCATAGCGCAACAAGCCTTATGAATATAGGATCAGAGAGTTAGAGTTGCATTCATTCGAAAGTAGAAGATTAAGGGGGAGCTTATTGAAGTTTTCAAAATCGTTAGTAACATCGATAACGTAAATTTTGACAAACTGTTCACTTTCGATAATAGCAATACTCGTAATAACGGATTTAAGTTGCGTGGCAGACGTTTCATTACTAATATCGCTAAAAATTTCTTTACGTTTAAAGTAATTGATAAATGGAATAATCTTTCCGCGTCAGTCGTTAACTCTACCAGCGTTAATATGTTTAAGAACCGTTTAGATAGGCATTTTAAAAATATTAACGTTGTTTAAAATAAAAAAAACAATTAGTAACATGAGCTATGGGGATGGTGGTCGAGGATGAGTCTGTTGACGATTAATGCCAGCTTGTGACATGCCAACGTGTGATATGCCAGCAAAAAAATTATTATAAAAAAAAAATTAGACTAACACGAACGTAGATATAGCTCGTAGCGTAAACTAACCCACTTTTTGTTTAACTTTACCTTTTTTTTTCCTTATCCTCTCCTTACTTGCATGTCTGTAACTCTCTTTACTTGCCTGTCTGTAGTTTGCATGGTATGACAGTGAGTTAAGACTGTTTGCATGGTTTGTAAGCGTTCTTATTTTACTTCTTTTCATCTTTCACCCCTCTCCTATTCTCTTCGACTATTTTTCTGACTTGTCGGCAGTGGCCGGTGGATGATGATGGTGAGTCTTTTTTCTCTTTTTCTGAATGAATGTTAACCCACGTGTGATAGGTGTTGCTACTTACTTAACCCCTTATTCTCTTCTCTTAACCCCCTACTCTTTCCTTTCTCTCGGGCTAACCTTGAAGTGGATCTTAGGGTCTTTGTTAGCCTTAGCTTCTGTAGATCTGTAGAACTTCTCTATCCTGAATGACCTAGACCACATTGTACAGCACTCTACTCGTATCCCGGATCGCCTTGGAGATAGCTCAACATTATGTTTTAGTTCTAACCACTCATCTTTCTTCTTACTCTATGAACCTTTTTTTTTCGATTCTCCAAAAATTCATTCACGAAACAAAAATTTGAAAACCTATCCAATTCTAATTCCTCTCACTCTTTCTGTCACCTAGTAAAGAACCTCTCCAACAACTTTACTTCTTCTTTCCCCACTCTTTTCCATTCTGACGGCTTAGTTGTCTTCTCTTCTTCTGACAAAGTTGAACTCTTCACTCAAACTTTCGCCTCCAACTCAACCATGGATGTGTTCCTCCATCTCCTCCTCCGTCGACTTAATTATGTCTGAAATTAGAATCTCCAAAGATGTTTTCTCTGCTTTGTCTGGGTTCAACTCTAGAAAGGCGTATGGTCCTGATGGTGTCCCTCCTATTGTTTTCAGGAACTGTGCTTCTGTGCTGACACCCAGGGTCGGACCTACAAGTGGGAGAATGGGGCGACCGCCTAGGACGCAACTGCTCTGGGGACGCTAAAGCCACTCGTAAAAGCCAAATGCTCATTCCGCCCGGGTATAGAGTACCATTTTGGCTGAGTACCATTTTGGCCGGGTCTGGTAACATCCTGCCAAGGCAAACTCTTTCGTCTTTGTCTTTAATCTGGTACTTTTCCTTCCTGCTGGAAGTTCGCTTTCATTCAGCCTGTCCTAAAGAAGGGTGACCTTTCCCAAATCTCCAACTATCGTCCAAATACATTGATTTTTTGTACTTCTAAACTTTTTGAATTTACTCATATGGAAGGTTCATGAGCACTTCTTTACTCACAATCTTCTTTCAAATCGTCAGTATGGGTTCCGCAAGGGAAGCTCTACTAGCGATCTTCTTGCATATCTCTGACTTTTCGTCAGCTTCCTTTCCCGGTCTTCGGTGAAACCTTTGCTACTGTGTTACACATATCAAAAGCTTTTGATAGAGACTGACACAAATCCTTAATTTCGAAACTACCCTCCTTCGGTTTCTATCCTTCTATCTGTGCCTTCATCTTTGATTTCCCTTTTTGGTCGACCTACGCTATACCTGCCGTTGTAGATGGCCACTGTTCTTCTCCTGAAGCTATTAATAGTGGTGTTCCTCAGGGCTGTGCCATTTCACCCACTCTCTTCCTTTTATTTATTAATGATCTTTTAAATTGCACTTCTTGTCCTATCCACTCCTATGACGATGATTTCACCCTTCATTGGTCCATCCTGTTCTCAAAGCTTCTCTCTCAACAGTCACTCCATGCTTCGGGTGAGATGGATATGATGCGCTAGTCCTCTGATTTTTCTATTATCTCTTATTTGGGGTTGAGAAAACCTTGTGGTTGTTAATGCTTCAAAAACTCACTTTCTTCATTTGTGCTAGGTTAGGGTAGATTAGCTAGTACCTTTCTATTTAATGACTTGAACGAAACCACCCTTCGAGCTCTCATTTGCGTTCAAAACACTTATTGCATCCTTCTTACTTCGATGACACTAAGGTTATGTTAAGTTAAATAAGGTTTGTTTAATTAGTTTTTTAGATATATGGATTTAAAAGACAGAAACTCGCTTATGCGGAGATGCGCATTTTTCAAGTTCTACTAGCAAATGTTTGCATTTACATACTGGCTAACATTTTAAAAGCAAAACCGGTAGGATTTGTAATCAATACCAGGGGGTCCTCCGGGAGCACGCCGCCCTCTCCCCGAGAAATTTTTTTAAAATCTAGCCTTAAATAATGCACTCTAGTGCATTCTGAACATAAAAGGTTTGATATTATTTGCATGTTGTTTGTGTTAGCCTTCAAATCGGTAGGTTGGCAAGTATGCATTTATTTCCTGATATTTTTCTATTATACTGACACTCACTATAGCGTTGTAATATGATACTTCCTATTCCGAATTCTTCCTGCAACTGTCAAACGTCATTCTGCATGTTCTTCGAAGTTATTCTCAGTAAATTGTTTTCAGACCTCACATTTTGTATTTTTAAGAAAAAATACATTAAAATATGCTAAGTGACACTCAATGTCAGTTTGCATCTAATTTCTTTTCTGAAACTATTTGCTCTCTCTCTCTCTCTCTCTCTTATATATATATATATATATATATATATATATATATATATATATATAACGAAAGCTTTCGATCCTTTGTTGGATTTTTACTGGGAAAAATAACTTCACACTCTTTCCGACAGTTGAATGACAGACACACATAGAAAATTCATTATACGAAGGCAAATGATTAAAATTAATTTTTCATTTCGTCTTTTGAGTCATCTGAGAGCGTTCTGCATTAAAAATACGCAGAAGCTAAAATTTTTGAATGTATAGTCAGTTTTACCCTCTGATTTCAGTTTTATTGAATACAACATACTAAATTTAGAAAGTGCATTATCCTTATTAAAAATGTTTAGACCGTTATATGCTGACCAATGTTGTTGATAAAATATGTTATCAACTATTTATTATTCTGGGCATTTGAATGCCTCGTATATAGTGTATTTGGGTAAAAATATATCTAGATACGAAACGCGATATATTTTGTCAAATATTTATCTACAGAAAGATACAATTTGCTCAATGGAAAAGTATCTATGATACGTGATGAAACACGACATTCTGTGGACAATGCAGCTGACCATTGTAAACAAACGCTACAGCACGCTTTCTGCTCCTATTTTTATTTAATTGTATAAAACACACTTCTCAGATGCTTCATATCATAGTTTGTTTTTCTTAAAGAAAATGTATTACCAACAATGACAAAGAATCCTTCTATCATTGTTCCATAAGATCGTAAATGGGTTACCGCGATTAAATGAGCTATTGGATTGCGACACATATATCTTGTCGAAAATGGTATTAGTATCGTATTTTACCACAATATATTATTCGAGATACTGAAAAATGGGATTACCTGAAGATCAGAGCCAGGCTAACTAACGAAAATATCATGACTTAACCTAACCAATCGTTAGGTCAACTGTACGCCCTTGGCGATTGGTTAGGTTAAGTCGTGATATTGTCGTTAGTTAGCCTTATACAGTAAGGCTAACTAACGAAGGCTGGGGGTTCTGATCTTCAGGTAATCCGAAAAATGTATCGCGATACTGGATTTATTCTCATTTATGCATTTATCTTTAGACTTGCTTTTAAAAGAATATTTTCGTCTACAATCTCACTAAATACATTTCAAACTTTAAATACTTTGAAGTGTGTGTATATATATATGACGACTTAATAAAGGAATCTAGATATTCTCATCAGACTTCATTCCTACAAGTTAAATCTCTTGTGAAAAATCTAAAAACACGGTCATTTCCTGGTTTGGATGATTTATCTTATTTTCCGAACATCTTTTTTATGTTCATGAAACATTATATACACATATACCTTCTTGTCATTTACGAAATGCTCTCTCAGTAATATTTCGAAAGGTTATTACTGGGGATGTCATGTCTTTGATTAAAAGTAAATGTGGCAGCACAATGTCCAAAGTCAAACATAGCCTAATGATTTAGCGTCCCACTTCTGTCAACTGTCATTTGAATAGCTTCTCCTCAATGGGCTAAACGAATATTTATGTTTTGCTCCTTCTCAGTTTAGTTTCAGAAAGAATGACTCGCCAGATTAATGTTTATGGCTCTGAAAAGAAATAGTGTATACTATAAATATGGAAATAACTCATTGATTTATTACTGTTTTGTTGATATTAATGTAAGTTATAAGATCAGCATACTGTATATTGTTCAAAAAGTTGGTGACAACCAATGAACCAAGTTATATAGTTAATATATTGATTTATTTGGGGTCACCTGAAGATCAGGGCCCCCAGCCTCATCTGGAGGCCCTGATCTTCAGGTGGGAAAAATTTGGGGGGCCTTGATCTTCAGATGGCAAAATTTATTTTATATTTATGTTAAATTTTTAGGTTAAGGTTACACCGATACTCCACCCGAGTCCGCTCTACCTGGAGATACTCCTCCCCCCCCCCCAGTTTTGATAAATAAAACAAACAATTCATTCTATGGGATATAATGCCCGGTTAGGTTAATTGAATGCACGGTTAGGTCAACTGTTAGGTTGTGATATTTTGGATCTTTTCTAAATGGACGACTCCACGGGATTTAGCTGAAAATTTATATACTAATAAATTTTTATATTCTAATAACGAAAATGACTATTTTTTTGGAGAAATATGAGCAGCATACGAAAGAAAATTGCATTTATATGCGCACTACTTTGCATGGCGCATGACCGTTATCTAGTTTACACCGCTCATGGCGCCCGGATATGAGGTTGCTGCATGGCCCCCGGTTAAGTGAGTGGCCCAGTTAGGTCAATTGAATGCCCGGTTAGGTCACCTATACGCCCTTGACGATTGGTTAGGTTAAGTATTGATATTTTCGTTAAAACTAATGAAAATATCATGACAACCAAACCAATCGTCAAGGGTGTACAGTTGACCTAACCGGGCATGCAATTGACCTAACCGGGCATTCAAGTGACCGGGGTCAACTCACAAGTAGATAGGTCACAGCCCTGCATTATCACATGCTCACACTACAACAATAATATTCAAACTAAACTAGGTCTAAGCAGGCAACAAATAAACACTAATAACAACAACAAAAATTACTGTTTATGCGAGTTCGTATGGAGAAAAAGGTATGCAAATGATTTATTTATTAAAATATTAAATATTGCAAATTTTAATAAATAAAGGATATTATATGCGTTTTATTTTGTAAAACCCACTACATAACAGTACATAATTTAGATAACGGTCATGCGCCATGCAAACTAGAGCGCATATAAATACAATTTTTTTTCGTATGTTGCACATATTTCTCCAGGAAAATAATGTAATTTTCGTTATTAGAATATAAAAATTTATTGGTATACAAATTTTCAGCTAAATCCCGTGGTGTCGTCCATTTGGAAAAGATCCGATATTTTCGTTAAAAGTAACGAAAATATCACGACTTAACCTAACCAGTCATCAAGGGCGTACAGTTGACCTAACCGGGCATTCACTTAACCTAACCGAGTATTCAGTTGACCTAATCGGGCATTCAGTTAACCTAACTGGGTATTCAGTTGACCTACCCGGGCATTTACTTAACCTAACCGGGCATATACTGTATATATATATATATATATATATATATATATATATATATGGATCACCTGAAGATTATTACCCCCAGCCCGATCCACCTGAAGATCTTTCCCCCCAGCCCGATCAACCTGAAGATCTTCCTCCCCCACTTCGACCTGGCGGGGAAGATCTTTAGGTGATCCTTTAAATGTTTCAAGGTTTCTCATATATTGTTTTTTATCACAATAAAATTTTTCTGAACTTATTATTTTTATCTTCCTTTAATTTAGGTGCCCTGATCTTCAGGTGGGAAAAAGTGGGGCCCTTGAACTTCAGGTGGGAAAATTGGGGACCCTGATCTTCAGGTGATCCTATATTTGTACTCCTATCAGGGCTACGGCGTGGCCAATGTCGCAACACCGCTTCCCACCGATCACCGAAGTTAAGCGACATTGTGGTTAGAGAGTAGTTGGATGGAAGACCTTCCTCCGCATACATATTATGTAGCGGCCCGTAGTTCGGATTCCACGTAAAGCTGTCGATCCTCTCCGTCATATGACCTTTGATGCTGCGAAGGAGGTTAAACAACCCAATGAAACAAATAATTGCACTCGCATCAAATTTTTACAATTAAATGAGATAACTCGTTCACTGGTTTATTCAAAAGTTTATTTGAGAGAAAATTAACGCAAATATCCGTAAATAAGAAATGGCATGGAAGGGTTGGTAATGCTACCGCTCTCGCGTCGTTCGTCCTTTCATCCTCACCTTCTAATATTTATAAAGATGGATTGTTTCTCGACATTCCAGAGTCAATGCTTAATAGTAGTATAGCCGCAAAAGGGGAGAGTGCAAGAATGTTGCAGGTTATTATGTAATGTTGCAAAGGGGGTGGGGGTTGTTACAAAGGGGGTGGGGTTGTTGCAAAGGGAGGTGGGGTTGTTGCAAAGGGGGGTTGTTGCAAAGGGGCGGTGGGGTTGTTGCAAAGGGGGTGGGGTTGTTGCAAAGGGGGTTGTTGCAAAGGGGGGGAACTTGGAGGCGGCGTTATCCCCCAAGAGAAAGGAGGAGGAGAGAAAGGAGGAGAGGTGTTCACCTGGCAGGAGCCAAGTGCACATTAAGACTTCAGCCGAGTTGGCGTTGTTTTATAGGCTCCTAATCAGCCAGTTGGCTGTAAATGGTTGTCAGATACCTCTTTTTAGCAGTATTATTGTATACATTATTATTATATACGTCTAATCAGCCAAGGGGGGAGAGGTACACATGCAGGAGGTACACATGCAGGAGGTACACACACATACGCACACATGCAGGAGGTACACATGCAGTAGTTACACATGCAGGAGAGAGAGAGCTGAAGGAGGGAGAGAGACGCCTGTAGGAGAGAGAGAGAGAGAGAGCTGAAGGAGGGAGAGAGACGCCTGTAGGAGAGAGAGAGAGAGACGCCTGAAGGAGAGAGAGAGAGAGTAGTTGCCTTTAAGGCATATTATTTTCGTTTTCCTAACCTAAGAGGCCACTAAGGGGTTTACCAAAGGGCCAAAAAAAGAAGGACCAGAGGTCCTTGCTCGGCTGGAGCCGAGCTGGGAATGAGTCTTCACCAGCTTCTCGATCTTTTATAAGCCTCTATTCTGGCTGAGTTGCCAGATCACGCCTTGTATTGGGGTGCTGAGTTGCCAGATCGCACCATGTATTCTAATGAGCATTGTGTACCACAATATGGTAGATGAATTAAATAATTACACACTTAATTGAAATATAGATGTATATAGTGTTTTACAATAGATGTATATAGTGGATTATATGCAAAATATAACATTAACTTGAGCTTCCTTGAAGTTGAACTTATCGAAACAAATAACGTAGTTATCCATAATTCAACCAACCATAGAAAACAGAATTATAGAAATATATATATATATATATATATATATATATATATATATATATATATATTATGAAAATCATACCAAGCGTATATTATTTTAAACTATACGTAAACCACAATATATATATTTATATAGTTAATCAGTTGGAAGAATCAAACATATAAAATAACAGTATGTTTATATAGATAATCAATTGGAAGATTCAAAGACGGAACAAATAACGTAGTTATCCAACCAACCATAGAAAACAGAATTATAGAAATATATATATATATATATATATATATTATGAAAATCATACCAAACTTATATTATTTTAAACTATACGTAAACCACAATATATATATTTATATAGTTAATCAGTTGGAAGAATCAAACATATAAAATAACTATGTTTATATAGATATTCAATTGGAAGATTCAAAGACGGAACAAATAACGTAGTTATCCAACCAACCATAGAAAACAGAATTATAGAACGATGCAATTCGAAACACATGAGCCTCATCCCCTGCGAAGAAAATTGAAAAACGAAATTAAAGAAACGAAGAAAGTTGGAAATAACCAAAAAAATTATCTAAGCTGCATCAATATGTATAACGTTGCAGTATTCGCTTGAAGAAAGGAGAGGATGCAAACTCTACTTGAATAAATGTAATTACCTAAACTGCACGCGAAGGAGTTTAAATAGATCCAGCAAATAAAGCCTTTGAACAATGATTTCATGTTTCAGAAAGATATTATCATAAGACTACATCAATATTTACTATAAATACGAGTATATTTAATATTCTTCATTAACAAAAGCTTTAAAACCAGATCTCTAAAATATTTTCATGAGCGAAGAAAATTGAAAAACGAAATTTAAAGAAACGAAGAAAGTTGGAAATACCCAAAACATAATCCGATAGAGGAAAGGATTTCCGAGAATCTGCCCAACTAGGTCCACCATATTTTACCTTTCTACGAGTCAAATCAAACAAAACCTCACCTCACTCCTTGTTTTCAGCATTCATTCATTTCACGTGTTTTATTGTGAATTTCATCCCATATATATATATATATATACCCTTTGGATAACCTTTGGTTAGCTTCCGCCCGAATTGTTCATTCTGACGAAGGTCAAGCTTTCCACTCCACCTTAGACCTACAGTTTAACGTGGAACCATCAACAGCCCAGCGTCTTAACCACTAGGACACATAGGGTACCCATTTATCTGCCAACCACTTTCTTTTATTATGTGTAATGACCACCTTAGACCTACAGTTTAACGTGGAACCATCAACAGCCCCAGCGTCTTAACCACTAGGACACGTAGGGCACCCATTTATCTGCCAACCACTTTCTTTTATTATGTGTAATGACCACCTTAGACCTACAGTTTAACGTGGAACCATCAACAGCCCAGCGTCTTAACCACTAGGACACATAGGGTACCCATTTATCTGCCAACCACTTTCTTTTATTATGTGGAATGACCACCTGAGACCTACAGTTTAACGTGGAACCATCAACAGCCCAGCGTCTTAACCACTAGGACACGTAGGGTGCCCATTTATCTGCCAACCACTTTATTTTATTATGTGTAATGACCACCTTAGACCTACAGTTTAACGTTGAAACCGAATGTTATTTTTAAAATATAATTATGATATATTTCTTTATACCCTCTCGATTACATTAGTGACTAATGATGCGGGAAATTGAGTAAATGGAAATATTATTTTCTCGAAAACTATGGGTGATAGAAAACTTCTGAAACCATATTTGGAATCAATATCAAAAGTTCTATACGAATCACCAAATAAATTTCAAAGGAGAATAAGAGCATTAATTCTATTAGTGAAAATATAAAGATGCAATTACTCGTCCGTACCCTTTATAGCGGAATGGTACACGTCATAGCTCCACCCAGCTACATCGGCAGCCAATCACGACGAACATCTGGTCTTTTGGGCGGAGCTTGGCGAATGTGCATATAAAAGGGGATATTTTCAGTTGGGAGTAACAGTAGCTATTTTCGCATCAGTGAATAACACTAGGCAACAAATTTCAACTTTTTTTTGTTACAGACACGTGAACTACTGATTCCTACTAAAGCGGTGATGCTGATTTCAGATCTGATATCAAAATTTCTCTATCACGTCCAGATTTTGTGTAACCGAAAACCCCTATTTTTCATTTTTTTTCTCACCCGCTTCTATTACGAAAGCCGTCTAAGCTACTTTTCCGTGCCACGTTTTATGTTAAGCATACTTAAATAATTAGTGAACAGGGATGTCTTTCCTCCTTTATTCTGGCTTAAGACAGACAGCGGAATTCCGCTGGCGGAGTTACCACCCCTGCGCCCAACCATCCACCCAAAGCGCGTTAGTATTTTGTTGTTACTACTGAAAGGCAAATTCCTGTTCTTAAGTGAAACTTTGGTGTGTCCTCTTCCTTTGTCGCTTGTAGGATGACGAGCTCTCCTTCTGCAGGAACCAACAATAATCTCCCATCATATTTGGGTTGAAATTACCTTGGTATCTGTTTTCCATAACTGAGATCTGTTGGTGGAAGCGCTCACCATGCTCGTCACTTACAGCCCCAAGGTTGGCCGGGAAGAAGTCAAGATGAGAATGTGAAAAATGAATTTTCAAAGACATTCTGCATCCCATTATTTCATAAGATTTAAGCATGTTTTCTACGAGTTTACGGTGGTTTTCAGCTTTGTGGTTTCCAAGAAAATTTTTGACAACTTCAACGAAAGATGTCCATGCTCCTAGTTCATTCTCATTTAGGTTAGATGGAAACGATGAGTCGTGGATGACACTGCGGATCTGTGGTCCAGTGAAAACTCCAGCTTCTAGCTTAGCATCTGTCAATATTCCTTTGAATTTATCCTTTAAATATTGGAAACCACTACCTTGATGATCCATACCCTTCACGAAATTTTTCATAAGGCCAAGTTTAATGTGAAGTGGTGGAAGATGTACTTTCTGAGGGTCAATAAGTGCTGGGTGTTTCACATTGTATTTACCAACAACATGTTCAGTTCTAGATGGCCAATCATGTTTTTTGTAGTGGTTCTTGTCATCTCTGCTGTTCCATAGACACAAAAAGCACATATGCTTTGTGTAGCCCAACTGTAACCCAAGAAGTAATGATACAACTTTAAGGTCGCCACAAATATTCCATGTGTGGTCCTTATATTTGATGAGTCTTAGCAGCAGTTTCATCGATTCATAAGTCTCATTAAGGCCAGTGGCATGTGCTACAGGTATTGAAGGTTTTTCATTGCCGTTGTGCAGTAATACAGCTTTAAGGCTAGCTTTACTAGAGTCAATGAACAGTCTCCATTCTTTTGGATCATAGCGACAGCCAATCCCTTGCATCAGACCACTGATATCGTGGCAGAAACAAACGTTTTCTTCCTGTAAGTAAAATGATGAAAACTGCAAATGGCGATGGCGGAAATGGGAAACTTTGGTGTTTGGTTGGAGAAGATTAAATTCTTGAAGTCTTGAACCAAGCAACTCTGCCTTTTCTTTTGGTAATTCCAAATCACGCACTAAGTCATTTAACTCCGCTTGACTTAACAAATGTGGGGAAATATTTGCATCTGGAACATATATGCCATCTTTCCCTGTTTCTATATTACTAGCAGAATCTTCAGATGAACTGCTGTCTGTTATCGTTGCTGGTGGAACTGGTGGTGGATTTGTTTCATCATGTGGTACTGGTTTCATTGCTGATTCGCAGTTTGGGTACGTGATCTTTGATTTGTTTTTCTTTGTGAAACCAGCAATCTTTGTCAAACAAAAATAACAATCATTGAAGTGATTTTTCGGCTCACGCCAAACCATGGGGACTGAGAACGGCATAGCTTTTCTTTTACCATTCATCCAAGCTATTAACATTACATTGCACTGTGCACAGCAAATATGTGGTGCCCAGTCCCTCTGTTGGTCTCCTAACTTACAGTCAAAATAACACTTGTAGGCAAGTTTAATCTTTATTGTTATGTTTCTACGTTGTGGCTTAGGTGTATATTGTCCACAGACAAAGCAGAAGTTGTCTGGGTGATTTACACAAGCACGTCTATTTGATGCCATTTTGAATTACCATACAATATCTGAAAAAACGTAGAAAGTAATTATTACGATGTGCAAAATAAAAAGAAATACACACCGTAGTACAAAACAAATGCTATAAAAACACACAAGTCACCACAACCTGTCACTTGCTCATCAGCAGAGAGCTTCAACAACCGTTCTGCTTGACTGTCACGTAGCGACTGACCGTTGGGCCGTTGCCCGTTACGAATTTGTATATAGTTGGCAAAAAAAATTGCTTTAACCTTGAAAAGCAAGTTTCATATTACTGGCATTAAGCCGATTAAAACCAAAATCTGGACGTGGTAGAAAATTTTACTAAAAGTGATTTGCATTTTACACAAAATCTAGACGTGATAGAAAAAATCTAATTATAGATTTGAAATCAGCATACCGAAATTAGCTATGAGCACCTATTTGGTCTTCTGTAACAAAATCTTTGTTGCCTAGTGTAATCAACCATGGACCTGTACGTCTCCCCAGACTTGTATGAAGAACGTGATACTGCAGCATTAACCACAATTAGTCTTTTCAATGCGATGATTGTGGCGACTATTTTCGACGCAAACCGTAGAAGATATTTGCAGTGACGCTCCTTACAATCCGACGCAAGGGACTACCATAGAAATGTAAGTGTCCATAATTCGATTTTATATATATGGAGAGTTGTAGTATTCGTCAAATAGATACTAGTCAAAAATGTCAATCAATGTTATTTCCCCATCATGCTAAAATCGAAATTGGTAATCGAACCAAAGATATCTTCACATAATGGGGATCTGTCTGTATACTCTGTATATGTTTTGCATTTTCCTTTAAGGTCCGATGAGGATTTGACACAGTTATACAATCTTTTGAAGAAGGAATATGGATGATATACTGATCAGTCAGCAGTGTCACACATCCTCCACCATGGACCTGTACGTCTCCCCAGACTTGTATGAAGAACGTGATACTGCAGCATTAACCACAATTAGTCTTTTCAATGCGATTGATTGTGGCGAACTATTTTCAACGCAAACCGTAGAAGATATTTGCAGTGACGCTCCTTACAACCCGACGCAAGGGACTACCATAGAAATGTAAGTGTCATAATTAGAATTTTATATATATATGGAGAGTTGTAGTATTCGTCAAATAGATACTCGCCAAAAATGTCAATCAATGTTATTTCCCCATTATGCTAAAATCGAAATTTTTATGGCGTTCACTCCTCGAACCAAAGATATCTTCACATAATGGGGATCTGTCTGTCTGTATACTCTGTATATGTTTTGTTTTCCTTTAAGGTCCGATGAGGATTTGACACGAGTTATACAATCTTTTGAAGAATCTCGGAATAGGGATGTATACTAATCAGTCAACAATGTCAAATAATGTAAGTGTTTTTCGATCTTTTTGGGATAAGAAGACAATATATTTTCATAAATTTATTAAATGAAAGAAATCAGTACAATAAACGAATATATACAAATATACGAACAAAAACATTATAATATACAACGAGTACGTACAATTGGAAAACGGTTTTTTATCTGTCTGCATACCATTTCATCGTTTCGGTGAGTGTGACACGGGTCAAATAAATTTAAAAAATTTATAAATTCTTTATCATTTGACATATGCATGAGAAATGAGACACAGTACATTCCGCAAACATTAGTAAAATATCCCTGCATACGAAATGGGTTCCATACAACTTCGGGAATATGTAACTGAGCGAGAAATTTTACAATAATAGGGTCACTCCAGGGTTGAGTACCGAGTGAATCAAAATAGTACAGGCGCTGTCTATTTTTAAAATAGACAGCGATCCAGTGAATCCCTTCATTACCGATGATGTCTGTGTTCACAATAAGACTACCGCATTCTCGCGTACTTGGCAAACTCAATGTTTCATTCTTCGCAAACACGCCGATAAATTTGGAACGTGTGACTCGCTCCATTACTTTCTGAAGTGTATTAGCATCCATTTTAAAAGTCAGTGATAACGCTTCTAAATCTATCTACTTCTATTAGGGCTTGCGATTCGAGATATACTAGTACACTAATAGGAGCGTCTATAGGCTTGGCGAATTCCAGCCGCACTGAGATGTTACCGCTCTGCTGTGGTGTTAAATGGGTATTTACGCTAGCAGATAAGTCAGGTGTAATGTCAAACGGATAAAGGTTAAATTGATCAATGAATTCTTCCTGCGTTACCCCATTACCAAGCTCATCACAATCACCTGCAATATGGGTCAGATTACTATAGGCTCTGGCACAAAGAGGTAACACAGCGTCTGATGAATAGTCCGTACCCATTGTTCCACCCAAAGCAGTGCCATTAACGTATAGAGTTATATTTTTAAGTCCGAAATTCTCGAATTTAAAGGCACTCTTTTTATATTTTCCATTCACCGAAGCGTGGTCCTGCATGCCGATTAATATCCTTTTAGGAAGATTTCCCAGGGCAATGTTTTCTATCTGCTTCGATGCCAACCCTGCAGGAACCGTATATAGTTTGATCTGCACTCTGTTAATAGGATATTTCACTGTAGCGTTTAGTAAATTTTTCTCAATTTCTAGTTGTTTTGGTGAACTTAATTTCACTCGCCGTACGCGGAGGTATGTGTCCATAATGTGAACCACAACGGACTTTGCACCCTCTTCTTGATTCGCATCCAGATTTAAGCAGATCTCAGGACTCGTGCGGGTGAGCTTTATTTTCATATCCACCCCGTTCACAAGCAACTTCTCCTGGAAAGTGAAATCTGTGTGCAACCGTCCAAAACACTCGTATATTTTCTTTTTAGAATTTTTAAATTTGTCCTTTATACTATTTTCATCTTTAGTTTGATAATATCCCTCCGCACTTAAAAAGGTAGCCTTCGCTTCTTTGGAAAAGTTGAGGACATTTTCCAAATAGGCTCGTAGATGATAGTACCCCGTGCCTGCCGATATGTTGGTCTGATTTAAATATACGTCACACTGGTTGAATATGGCGTGCAGAAAGTTTGTTTCAGGGTATACAGCATATTTGTCATCGCAGGCCGTTCCATCAGAATGGGCTATACGTAGCTTAGCGTACATGTGCACACAGCTTGGATCAAAAAAGTAAGGACCTGAGCTGGGTATCACGAATTCTATAGGTGCACTCGGGGAACTAATTGTGTTTAAAGGGTTAATTGTAATAAAGTCACTGTGCTCAATAGAAACTTGGGTTGGCGGGAGCTCAAAAAAGGACAGCTCCGATTTACAGCATTGTGAACTACATGGGTGGATGAAGCGTGCCATGGCGAAATAGTGACTCCTCTCTCGACAAGTGGTAAACAAACTATGATTCATGAGATCAATATCCTTAGCTTATATCAGTCAAAAAAGTGGTCAACCATAGGTTTCATTCGCTTACAGCATTTTTTTTTGATAGCCTTTTACGTTTAATACCACGTGACCCCTTCTTCTTCCGGGGAGCCCTCTTCTTCTTCCCGCCACCACGCATTTTTCTCTTTGCATCTTTGATGATTTCGTTCCGTGTACGCTTTAAATGTTTTTTTAGGCTTCTTTAGGTTTAGCCCCGGCCAATATGTCTTCTGCAGTGTTAAGGCCTGATTGTAGCGCTTTCCTTCCAAGGTATCTGGCACCCCTCTTCAGCAAAGGAACAGCCGTACGTAGTATGGATGAAAAAATGGATCCAAGTCCACTACCGCGCTGGTATCGCATCCCTCGATAGACGGTGAAAGGCTTTCTATCCATTATAACTCAGTGCGTCGAAAGTGTAGCTTCACTGTTAAGCTCCCGTTACCGAATGGGAAGTTTTCGCCCTCAATCGTTCTTATATATATTGTGATATTGGTTATTAAATTAGTTGCGACATTCACATAATGGGGTCTGTCATATGTAATACTCAAACTCCTTCCTCTATGGTTGGGGATGTGAGCAATGCGCAGCAGGCGTGCCTGGGTATCCCCAACAAACTGGTGCTCCACTATATTACTGTAAATATAGCACATGTCTGGGGACCTTTCAGCCAATTTCTCCATCTTCAATTGATACATTAATCTGGACAAGTTATACTGTGTCTCGTGAAATGTGTCTCTTTGGAAGGCTGCGCTATATCGGCCGTTGGTTAGAATTTTGAACTTTCTATGTTCTTTAAGACATCTGTTAGTCTTTGATTTTAGGATTAGTGTATGTGCAGGGTTGTTTACGATTTCATATACTAAATCATTCGTAAGGTTTGAGTTTCTTAAACTTACGTTTAAGCCTCTCACAACATCCTCGGCCGAACCATATTGACCCGGCCCTAGTCTTACTTCTGTACTGTAATACCGTGCAATCTTAGTCCAAGCGATGCGCATAGTTTCATCCATAGCTACCCCAGCTTTTTCACACTCGTCAATGTCTCTAAGAATCGTAAAAACGGTTTCTTTATGTTCAATATTTAAAAAGACGGTGTCCAGCTGAATTTCGCATATCCCCACCTCATACGAATCACGACCCAATTCAATGTGCCCATGGAGTTCTGTTACAAAGTTGGCTAGCGTGTTGTTAGGGTGTACAGACAGGGACGAGGAGGACGGGAGTGTGACGTAGAAATGGTTAGGAGCCATGTTGCATACTATTTAAGCTTCATTATTGCATCAGCTTTTATATAGGTGTTGAAGCTTTCTGGGTACCCTAGCCATTTCACCAGGTACATTTTTCTCCTTCCTGAACCTTTGCTTCCTAAAATTTTCTCAATTTTAAACACATTTTTTTCTAAATTAAACGCAACTTTCTGCAATTCCTCGCGGTAAAAGCCTCCTGAGATTTCTTCCCCATTCAAATCTTCAATGTAATACATCATTATCACACCTTTAGGTCTCACAGCCCTAACTTTAAAAATCTCGCGTGTCCATCCTTGCTCAAAACCCTTTGCGAATTTATTCCCCGAACGCGACAGCCTTACATAATCATTGTTTTGAAGCGCACAGAGTGTGGTGGTGGTGGTGGTGGTGTCCATCTCTTCTCGGGAGCGTACCTCTTTCTAAAACTTCGTTAGGTGTTGCCCCAATCGTGCGATGGTGTGAGCGGTTGTAGGATGATGCCAATGGTTCCAGAATGTCTAGAAATCTGTATGTGTTTTTATGTGTAAAATAACGGTGCATGCGTTCCTTTATGGTGCGCTGAACTCTTTCAGCTAAAGAAGCCTTATGTATAGAATTGGTTGTGTAATAGCTGATATTAAACTCTGTCAACATATTCTGAAAAGCACGGCCTATAAACTCCTTCCCCATATCCGTACAAAAATAGCCAGGAACCCTGTTTTCTTTTAACATTAGCGTTTTGGTGGCTTTAGCAACTGTTTCAGGTGATTTATTTTTCAGAGGAACTAGCCACAGATATCTAGAGAACACGTCTATTATGAATAGAATGTAGCGGTAACCATCGTTATACACAGAATATCTTTGCATGTCTGTTAAATCTGCTTGCCAAATAGAATCAATCGAGGAAGCCGTTGTCTTGGCTGTTTTAAACCTTTTTCTCACAGGCTTATGAAGCGTATAAGCGTCCTGCTCCCTCAAAAATCTTTCAACATCTTTTTTTCCTACTCCGTAAACGTACAGTCTATCTACGCCGCCGTAAGAGGATGGGGTAGAAATGTCATAATACGTTTAGTTAATACGTTAGCCATTTGCGTATTTTAGAGGCACGTGGGTAGGGTTGGTTTAACCTCTTCTTGCTCCTCTTCAAAGGTGTTACCGCGGGGGTGACGGCGCCTTCAATTGTGTCACAGGCGTTGCATGTTCCAAGTCTTTTAACCTGTTCAGATTTCCTATCAACGTTTTAGGGACATTTATTTGTTGTAGTCTTGCTTTAATATGCTTCCATCCTGATGGTGATGGCCTATCCCACTTTCTCACCAGATCATGGACAATGTCTACGATATTCGATCCCTGTACCTTTGATCCTTCCACAATGATCTCCCTGTATCGGTCCATTGTATGGCGGGATCCTCATTCAATAGATTATAAAGACTTAAGCCTTTACTCCTCAATGTAAGTGGGAGGGTATTTTTTAATACATGTTCGATATGTTGTGTGGCTAATCTTTTTGGTTGTCAGCTGTGTCGTCGGACAGATCCTATGTCGCCATCGTCCCCCGTGCTGTGCCTAATAACCACAGGAATCTCTGTAGGGCTCTTATAATTTTCGTACTCGTGAAGAAATTTCTGCAGAGCTTCTTGGTATAAGATTCTTTTCTCATCAGGTGTTTTTTCACTGTTTAATAGGGCTAACAATTCGCTTTCCATTCTTTTAAGTCTGCTTTTACGGGGATCTAGATCCGTGTCTCTTTGCAGTGAGCGTACACCTCGTGGGGAATCACTACCACTTTCTTCATTATATTAATCTAGTCAGTAAAGGGACCCAAAACTGAAAATAAGATGGGGAGAAATGACCCTCCTGTTTGTACAATAATTCGTTTTTTCTTCGCTACAGTTTGGACTTTTACGAGCGAGTGCACGTATTATGTTCTTGTAGCGGCGTAGGCGAGCCTTCTGATGGGTTTTCATTGATACATTGCAATTTATAACGTTAAGACAGATTTCACAGATGCATTTTAAAAAGTCGGCATCGATATTTTTAATAAACATCTGCTGCATTGCCCGGGCAGTCGATGATAGATTTTTATTAATTCACGGTATTTCTTTAGTCTCTTTGTCATTCTGGAATATACACCGTTTCAGGCTCGTTTGGAAATATATTCGTTCGCAGAAGCACTCTAAACGTGTTTCGCGGATGAAGGTCGCAAAGCAAATATCCGTAACGCGTGCTTGTAGCTTCTTTATAAACTTCCAAAAACTCCTTACGCTGATTCGGGAACATTTGATTGGCTAATACCCCAATTTGTGATACATCTCTACGTTGCGCGAATAAGACTAGATATTGCGTATTTAACGACACATCGCGCATGTATCTATTTTTGAAAAATAGATTCTGATTGATGAAGAACACGCTTATGTTAAGATGGTGGGAGAATACTGTAAATGTCTCGGCAAACGTTTTATCCATCTCCAACATGAGATCGTCAATTACAATGATTGTATGTTCATTTCCCTTTACGAATTAACGTCATATACGCCTTTGTGGAACAAAATATCATCTTGGTACTCGTTGAACACTGATTGATACGTCGAATAGCACCATATAACTTTATGCACAAATTTCGAGAACATCTCCCCTTTTCTTTAATGATTTTAAGCATAAACACAGTTTTACCACATCCTGTAGGTCCAGATATAATACATGTGGATGGGCTCGTGAATCTGAATTTTTCTACAGAGTCCATTTCTAACACGTCACACTCCTAAGTGGGTCATTTACAAAATATTACAAATTTTGAGTGCTGATCCTTATATTTCTTCTCCCACAGAACCGTGAATGACGATGAGGTAGAGCAGCCCATCATTACGGATGACCTCGACGACAGTGTAGTTGTGATCTCCTCCCCTGAACCCTCACCAGCGATACGGTGCACGTCCAAAGCGGAGGTATGAGAACCCACGTCAGGTATAAAGCGACCGAAATACGCGTCTGTTGCAGCGGTAGACCCCAACCCTCAACCTCTTACGCAACAACACCCCAGCAGCACCTAATATATCCCTTATCATCCGTCGCCCCCGTTCTGTTAAGTCTACAATAATAGAGCCCCAACCATCAACCTCCTACGCAACAGGGCCCCATCAGCAGCACCTTCCGCTAATATATCCACTAATTCCGCCCCCCGTTCTGTTGAGGATGGTTATAACGCTGGAATTGTGCGATCCGCAGCCCCCACCCCAGCCTTGACTAGAAATCGGTATAGAGTCAGGGTCGACCCTAGAGTCATGTATAGCAATGGTATTGAGCGCGGATACGCAGGGTAGTAGAGCATATATAGAGTTTGCTCTTCAGAATCGCGACGAGCGTGAGTCAGGACGAGTCTGTCCTTTGGGTTCGGGTCAGATGACGGTGATGTAGACGATTATTGGGTGATAGTGCCATTAGACGTTTGGCGCTGAAGATGTAGAATATATATTAGGGCGTATAATGCAAGCCGCCCAAAGTAGTATAGCCTTCAATATGGACAACTTCACGGTAAATATTGACCATGTATACCGTGTTGCGGGTCATAGTGCCATACCGTATACTCTTAACTTCAATTCTCAACTATTTATAGACGGCATATAAACGTCGATCGTGGTTGCGGCTTTATAGCAGTACTCTTAGCACGTATGTTTACTGTACAAAATACACGACTCAAAAAATTTGGTGCCTACAGTCGTGAGCATGCCGTAAACTAGCTGTAGACTGTGAACTTGAATTTGACTGTAATATGGGTCCTGAAGAGCTGAGAAGGTAGAACAGGAAATGAATGTCGCATAGTTGTATTTGGTTGGATGATCGCGTAGGACTGTGTATGTTTTTAAAAGCTGTGTGAGAGATCGTACAAGGCCCCTACTTATTTTAGGATTGTCAGGGACAACGTATCTCCCCATCCGTAATATAAGGGGCTTTACGCGAGTTATGACAAAAGTCGAAAATATGGGAGACATCATGATTTGTGTAAGGGGTGCCTCGAGTTTGCGGATGATATAGTGAGACATTGTAAAGAATGTCACATGGTATGTGAGCAGTGTAAAAGCACCAAATGTGAAAGCCGTGTAGTTGAGAAGAGAGACTGTGATGTGTGTAGACGCACATTTTTCAATAATAGCTGTTTGATTCCATAAATCAATTGGTACGTGCAGGAAAATGAGAATCTGTGAATGTGGTATGTTTCACACAATGGATAATTGGGGAAAATTTAAGCACAAGTGTGACGTAATTCACTGTCCTACATGCCAGGAGGAATATAAGGCGGATGGAGTAAAGCATGTATGTTATATGAAAGATGCTAAGCCTAAAAATAACCCTGTATAACTGTGTACTACGATATAGAAACATATACGAACGCTGAAACCAAAGAGGTAATTCCACATTTACTTGTGAGCCAGACTATCTGTGATGAGTGTATGGGTATCGAATGTGACGAGTGCCCCAAATGTGGTAAACGGACAAACGTTTTTAAAACGAATGTCAGCGATAGTCCTGTGAAACTATTTGTGTCCTATATTGTCAAGTTAGCCGACAAGTTCAAAAAAATGACTGTGTATATTCTCGCCCATAACGGGGCAAAGTTTGACACGCAGTTCCTTTATAAGGAGTTGCTTGAACACGAATCCTCTGAGATATTTACAGGTGATCCATTGAAAAGAGGCAACAAATTAATACAGATGCAGATAAGAGGCAATGTACAATTTAAAGATACTTTATTATTCACACCTTGTAAATTAGCAAAGCTACCCAAGGTGATGGGAGTAGCAGCTGAAGTTTCCAAAGGATACTTCCCATACACTTTCCTCACCAGCGAGACTTTAAACTACGTAGGCCCACCACCCCCAAACATTATTTTGACTGCATGGATGAACGTGAAGACTTTGATCGATACTACGACAGTTTTAATGAAAGTAACCCTTATAATATAGCTGATGAATGTGAGCGTTATTGCGTGAATGATGTGCGCGTGCTTAGAGTATGTTTCCAGGCCTTTAGAAGATGTACATAGCCCGTTTCAAATGCGATCCACTGCAAGTCGCAACCACCATCGCATCATTATGTTTTACGGTGTTCAAGAATAACTTCATGCCTAAAGACACCTTAGCCATTATTCACCGAAACAATCCCCCAGTTACGGCACAAGGCTATTTACTGGCTCATACACCTACAGCAACAGACAGGTGTATACATAAAGCACGCCCGCAACACGGGTGAAGTACCCATTAAGATTAATGGACGTGTTTTTTGGGTTGATGGGTTAAGTGAAAACCGTGTCACTGGTGTGAAGACTGTGTACTCCTTTAACGGTTGCTGGTGGCATGGATGCCCCGTCCTGAGTGCGGAGTCACCGGAGATATCCACGGTAGGTCTCCTGCCGACTGTCTTGCATCGACCCGCACCCGCGATCAACTTATAGGATCACAGTTCACTCACAAAGTCTTGTGGGAGCATGAATATGATGCACGGATGGAGACAGACGAGGTGTACCGTGAGGAAATAAAAACGATCAAGCGTTCAATGGTGCTGGATCCTCTCAAATGTGGTGATAGCTTGTTTGGAGGACGTACAAATCCTTTCAGACTATACTTCCCACCTACGGAGGGCGTGAAGCTCCATTACTACGATTTCTGTTCTTTATACCATACGTGATGAAGAGCAATCCGTACCCCGTGGGCGCTCCTGAGAAACTGGTGGGCCTAGCCTACCATCCATCAATGAATTTTCAAAAAATTTGAATGATCGTTACTTTGGGATCTCTTTCGTAGACGTACTCCCCCCACGCAATTTATGGATGCCGATCTTACCTGTCGTTATCGACGACAAGCTCATGTTTCCCCTGTGCGTGAAGTGCGCGGAAGAGGATAACGGCGAATGTAACCATATACCCCACCAGCGTAAGATCAGAGGCGTATATACAAGTCCTGAGTGGCCCTAGCCGTCGCCATGGTTATAGAATACTGAAGATACATGAGGTGTGGAGGTTTCAGAAGCTACCCAACCTTTTCACACCATATATAAACACCTTTTTGAAGGATAAGGTTGAGGCATCAGGGTATCCGCGAGGAGTTGATACCGAAGATGAAAAGTCTGCCTATATTCAACGTTACCGCGACCGCGAAGGTATACAACTTGATCGTGTCCAAATTGTAAAGAATCCTGGCAAGCGCTTTAGTGCAAAGTTGTGTCTAAACAGTCTATGGGAAAATTTGCGCAGAATACCGGCAGAGGGAGCATTCATTTGGCACAAAGTTATAGCGATGTCTGGGATTATGCCAATGCCCCGATAAAGAGGTCATGGAGATCGTAAATGTAGGTAATACTTACGTAATAAAGTACAACAACACTGAATTTGCCACAGATACCTCAAGGTTACAAACATACCTGTGGCCAGCTTCACAACAGCCTACGCCCGTATAAAACTTTGGGGTCTATTGCATTCTCTTGGGCGGAGAGTATTGTATGCCGATACAGATAGCGTGATATTCACAGAGAGGGAGGGTGAATACATGCCCTATTGGGGAGTTCCTCGGCGAGCTCACTGATGAGATCAAGGATGAGTATGGGACAACGCATACGCCG